>OVBL01000795.1:0-202113 GCA_900406555.1 Pseudoturritis turrita | reverse complement strand
AGAGCAGGCAACCGTAGAAGAAACTCTCATAGAGGAGAGAGAAGAGAGCTACCTGATTTTTTGGAAATGAAGAGAAGTGTGTTATGAGAAAGTGAGACGAAGATCTGAATATAAAGAAGCATGGGATTACAGCGCGTGACGCCACGCAACCTCGGGAACATGCGAAACGCTTACGGTTCCCAATAAAGTTGTAATCATGATAAGAGATACTTCAAGACAACTTTGTTACCGAGCCAAAGGCAAATCACATGTTGGTTTGGTTCGGCAAACATATCAAAGGAGGATGGCTCGGCGAAATAGCAGTACAAGGAATACAGCAAGATAACGAGCCAGAACAGTTCGGTCAAATGAATAACAACTTGGCTCGGCAGCGTGACAAAGGTGTCGGTTCGGCAAAATGGAAACGAATATATCACGGGCCGAAGTAGTTGGGAACGCAATTGAAGACGAATCAGCAGCATGTCGAGGGGTTTGGCTCGGCAATAAGATATTCCGGTGTTGGCTCGGACGTAAAACACCTCAGTAAAACTCAGTTTGGCTCGGCAATCCAAAGAATGTTGATCTCGACTCTTCACCTCGGCACTATTACTAATACTGCCGAGCTGGGGGGCTAACTGTTGGGGTCAGTTTTCACCCCATCGAGATCGACTGCTAAAAACACTAAGTATGGAAAAAAAGCCTAGGCGACGAGCTAAAACATTAGAAGACGAGCCAAACCTGGCTCGGTAGCAAGGAGTGGTGACGAGCCCACTTGGCTCGGTAGCAAGGAGTGGTGACGAGCCCACTTGGCTCGGTAGCAAGGAGAAGAGAGGACGAGCCAAACTTGGCTCGGCGATAAGACAGCACGAAGAAGCAGTGACGAGCCAAACTTGGCTCGGCGACAATGCCGCGTGGAGAAGTGGTGACGAGCCAAACTTGGCTCGGCGACAATGCCGCGTGGAGAAGTGGTGACGAGCCAAACTTGGCTCGGCGACAATGCCGCGTGGAGAAGTGGTGACGAGCCAAACTTGGCTCGGCGACAATGCCGCGTGGAGAAGTGGTGACGAGCCAAACTTGGCTCGGCGACAATGCCGCGTGGAGAAATGGTGACGAGCCAACACTTGGCTCGGTACCAAGGAATGGTGACGAGCCAACATCTTGGCCAGGCAGCAAGAAAAGAAGGCGACGAGCCAACACTTGGCTCGGTAGCAAGGAGGAAAAGCAGGCGACGAGCCAACACTTGGCTCGGTAGCAAGGAGGAAAAGCAGGCGACGAGCCAACGTCTTGGCTAGGCAAGAAAAGAAGGCGACGAGCCAACACTTGGCTCGGTAGCAAGGAGGAAAAGCAGGCGACGAGCCAACATCTTGGCTAGGCAGCATGGAGAAAGGAATGACGAGCCAACATCTTGGCTAGGCAGCAAGGAGAAAGGAATGACGAGCCAACATCTTGGCTAGGCAGCAAGGAGAAAGGAGTGACGAGCCAACATCTTGGCTCGGCGACATGTTGGCAAACCAACGAACGGTGACGAGCCAACATGTTGGCAGACCAACTACCTGGCTCGGAATTGGGAAAAGTAGGCGAAACAAACAACGAGCCAGTTCACCGATGACCCAGCAAAGCAACGAGTCCAATATTCTATTGGGTCGAGGCAACGAGCCATAAGAGATTGGTGGGCCAAGATGACAAGCCTAAGAAAGAAGCCCACATCCGAGCCAGAGAAAGGAAGTTTTCCAAATACCTTTGGGAAACAGGCTCAGCCGACTTATTCGTGTATAAATAAACAATGTACCTCTTTGAAAAGGGGATCCGAAAATTAACCTAGCTAAACACTTATTACTTCACAAACAGCTTTCAAAACAGCTTGAATAAAATCTCCATCTTTGGATCTCTGTTCTTGGTTTCTTTACATAGAAGTTTGTCGAATCCCTAAATTCTCCTTACAAGTTTTTGATTGTTCGAGTTTCGACTCCCACAATTAATGCATTATAGGGTTGCATCACATTCTCATAATTCTTTGGTGCCTTTTTATTTATAACCAATTTTTCATAATTCTAAAAAATAGTTTGCAATGTCGTGTTTATATATATATATATATATTTATTTTTTTTATTTATTTTTATTTCTACCATAAAAATATTTAAGATGTTAATATCTTTGTATTGTTACTTTTTTACTATATACTTTTATTTATTATCGTGTTAAATAATTTTTTATTTGTTACAAAAGTCATCAAAACATTCTAGAGAAGTAAAAAAATAACGGCAAACGTGACTCAATTAGTGTAAAATATTATTTTGTGTGGAGTCCACCGTCACTATGCATGCACAGTAATTTACTTTTAAAACTCTATATAAACGAACGATTTCGTTCGTTGTAAATCATCAATCTCATATCATAATAAAAGAAATCTCTCTCTGTCTCTCATTCTCATACTATTCCCACTAGGTATAAATTTTTCGTCTTTTATTATATTTATCTTTATGATAAAATCATAAACACTTTTTATAACACGTTATCAACACGATCACTCTAAATTTCCAACTTTTATATGTATACTTATAATACCCCATAGTGCGTGGGTTATCGCATCTATAATAATATGCTATTTTACAATGGTTGCTTCATGCACCATAATTATTTATTTCTGTTTATGGTCGGCTTGCCGCCAGATAATTTATTTACTGCTTTAATTTTTTATTTCTGTTGATGGTCGGCTTGCCGCCAAATAATTTATTTATTGTTTTAGTTATTTATTTTGTTCATGGACGGCTTAGCCGCCACATTTTTTATTTACTGCTCATATGTCGATGACTCCGTCACCATAATATTACCGTTAAATATTTGTTTATATTATGATTATTATACAAGGATGTTTAATCACCTATATATAAATATTTTATCTGATTTCGTAAATTTTATCTGATTGATTATTAAATATTTTCAGATTAATTTTTCTTTTATACAGTTACTCACAACGGTCACAAAGATTTTTTTTTCAAATTTTTATACTTTTCAACGGCTATGAATAGTATTTTCAATCTATAAATACACTCATATTTCACACTTTCAAATCATTCAAACATTTAATCTTCTCCCAAACATTTTTTTTTAGTTTTCATCTTGTAAGAAAAAATAAAAAAAATGTTTCACTTGTTTTTAACTTTTATTATCGGTGTAATTTTTACTTGTATTTATGGTCTTTTCGTTGGAGAATTTTCTCCCGAAGAATTCATCATAAATATTGGTTTATTGTTTTATGCATTAATGTTTATTGTAATCGCTGTTATCATTTTATGTAAACGGTTCGTTCTAAAATAATATCATGTTATATTTCTAATAATATTTTTATGATTTTATTTTTAGAAATCAAAATGGCAAATATTGAGAAGCTTAAGATCCCAGCTCTCCAAATCACTGGAGCAAACTACATAGCATGGACCACTGATGTGAAACTTCATCTAGATTCGGAGAATTTATTGGATACTATAAGAGAGGAAAATGAATCGTCTGCCAATGAAAAGGCAAGGGCGATAATTTTTCTGAGAAAACATCTAGATGAAAACTTGACGCATGATTATGCGAATATAAAAGACCCTGTAGAGTTGTGGAAAGCTCTAAAAGAAAGGTTTGACAACCAAAGGGCAATAACTCTCCCACATGCCCTCGACGAATGGGCAAACTTGAGGTTCCTGGATTTTGATAAGGTAGAACAATATAATTCTGTCATGTTAAGAATTGTGGCTCAATTGGAATATTGTGGTAACCATGTGAGCGAAGAAGAAATGCTCAACAAGACTTACCTTACTTTCCATAAGGAGCACTATGTTATTGCACAACAATACAGGAACTGCAGGTACAAAAGGTTTTCCGAGCTGATTGTGGCGCTCATGATAGCGGAGAAGAATAATGAACTTCTCATTAAAAACCACAATGCTCGCCCTGCAGGAACCAAAGCAATCCCTGAAGCGAATGCAATGGTTGTGGAAAACATGGAGAAAATTGATGTACAAAATCCAGAGAGAGTAAGTCAAACCTATCGGGGTCGTGGTGGTCGATTTAATCGAGGACGTGGAAAATTTTATAATCCACAAGGACGAAGGTCATTCAAATGGGTTCGATCCGAACAAAATTCCAAAGGAAAGGAAATCAAAGAGAATGCCACCCAGAAGCGTGAAGGCATTTGTTACAGATGCAGATCAAAAGGACATTGGTCCCGAGTGTGTCGAATCCCTTTGCATCTTTGTAAATTATACCAAGAGTCCATTAAAGACAAAAGAAAGGAAGTGAACCTTATGGAACACTCTGATGGTGAAACGCACCTCGACGCTTCGGACTTTGAGGATGATATCGATGTGACCACCCTTGTGGATAACTAAAATGCTTGTAGTGTGACTACTGAATAGTCTCCACAAATGTCATGTATAATATTATGCTTTTCTGTTGTTCAAAGAATAATATTGTTTTAACAACAAACCAATTTATAATTATTGTGTGTTTTCTCTTGTATGAATAAAATTTACTTTCTATTGATGTTTATTTTATTTTCAGAAATGGATCGTACTACGAATGGAACAATACATGAGGAAACAATTCAAGAAATTTGCATACCAGATAGTGGAACAACGCACACTATTCTGAGACAAAAGATTTATTTCTCTAAGGCAAACATTATTGTTAATACAATATTAGGTCCTGCAGACGTGATTAAAGGAACCGGTAATGCCAACTTTACGTTGCCTAATAGAACCAAGTTTTCCATAAATAATGCCTTATATTCTCCGAATTCTAAAAGGAATTTGTTGAGTTTCAAAGACATATACCTTCAAGAATATGACACTCAGTCGGCAACTGAGGATGGAAAAAAATATATGTATATAACATCCGATAAATTCGGAAAAAGGCTTATATTAGAAAAATTTCCAAAACTTCCTTCAGGATTGCATTATACTCATATAAGTGCAATCGAGTCGCATCTAGTGATTAAAAGAAATCCAGAAGATTTCACATTGTGGCATGATCGCCTCGGTCACCCAGGCACTACGATGATGCGAAAAATCATCGAGAACTCACATGGTCATTCACTGAAAATTCAGGAGATATATCAAGGGAATAAAATGACATGTGCTGCATGTTCTCTTGGAAAACTGATCATAAGTCCATCACCAACCAAAATTGATAAAGAATCACCAAAGTTCCTTGAACGAATTCAAGGAGATATTTGTGGACCAATACATCCACCATGTGGACCATTCCACTATTTCATGGTATTAATTGACGCATCCAGCAGATGGTCACATGTTTGTCTATTATCATCTCGAAATATGGCATTTGCGAGATTTCTAACTCAGATAATCAAACTGAAGGCTCAATTCTCTGATTACACCATTAAGAAAGTTAGATTAGACAACGCTGGTGAATTCACATCCCAAGCCTTCAATGATTATTGTATGGTAACGGAAATTGAAGTTGAACATCCGGTAGCTCATGTTCATACACAAAATGTTTTGGCCGAATCGTTAATTAAACGTTTGCAACTAATTGCAAGACCATTGATAATGAGATCAAAACTACCAACCTCTGTTTGGGGACATGCCATTTTGCATGCAGAAGCACTCATTCGGATAAGACCAAGTGCATATCATAAATATTCTCCATTACAATTAGCTTTCGGTCGAGAACCGAATATATCCCATCTAAAAATTTTTGGTTGTGCGGTATACGTGCCTATAGCACCACCACAACGCACAAAGATGGGACCACAAAGAAGGTTGGGAATATATATTGGTTGTGATTCTCCATCAATTATACGATACCTAGAACCACAGACTGGTGACATCTTTACGGCACGATTTGCCGATTGTCATTTCGATGAGAAAGCATTCCCGGTTCTAGGGGGAGAAATTAAACAAATAGGAAAGGATATAAAATGGTGTGTACCATCTCTGTTACATCTTGATCCTCCTACAAAATAATCAGAACTCGAAGTTCGACGAATTATGCATTTGCAGAGTATAGCAAACCAACTACCTGATGCATTTGCAGATACCAAAACGGTAACTAAATCACATATACCAGCTGCAAATGCTCCTGCTCGTATTGAGATACCAAATGAATGTGAAAGAGCAGATAATACACGTGAGTCTAGAACACGCTTGAAGCGTGGTAGACCTATCGGTTCTAAGGATAAAAATCCTAGAAAGCGAAAGGAAGTTGAAAAGTTTAATACTCCCAAAATAGCAAAAAATATTTTGGAGAAGACGAATCATGAGACTAATGATGATGAAGAACATCATGAACCTGAAGAAAATCATGAGAATTCTATAAACTACATTCATAATGGAAAGATATGGAATCGAATGAAATGAATGTAGTTGATGACGTTTTCTCATATCTTATGTCAAAGGAAATTGATGAGGAAAACGAAGATCCAGAACCAAAATCTGTATATGAATATCAAAACAGACATGACTGGATGAAATGGAAAAATGCAATACAAGTCGAACTTGATTCGCTTAATAAACGAAATATATTCGGACCTATTACACTCACACCCAAAGATATAAAACCAGTTGGATACAAATGGGTCTTCGTTCGAAAACGAAACGAGAAAAACGAGATTATGAGGTATAAGGCTCGGCTTGTGGCTCAAGGATTTTCTCAAAGACCCGGGATCGATTATGAGGAAACATATTCCCCTGTTATGGATGCGATCACGTTTAGATTTTTAATGAGTCTATCGGCTGATGAAAATTTAGAGATGCGTCTCATGGATGTTGTTACTGCTTATCTGTATGGATCATTAGATACCGATATCTATATGAGAATTCCTGATGGGTTTAAAATGCCAGAAGCATTAAGTTCCAAACCCAAAGAGTTATGTGCAATAAAATTGCAAAGGTCATTATATGGGCTAAAACAATCTGGACGCATGTGGTATAATCGTCTCAGTGAATATTTAATCAAGGAAGGATATGTGAATAATCCTTTATGCCCATGTGTTTTCATCAAGAAAACAACATCCGGATTTGTGATTATTGCGGTGTATGTTGATGATCTAAACATAATAGGAACTCAAGGAGAAATACAAAAGGCCTCGGATTAGTTAAAAGGAGAATTTGAGATGAAAGATCTCGGACAGACAAAGTATTGTCTTGGCCTACAAATTGAGCATTCTCAAAAGGGTATATTTGTGCATCAATCCACATATACCAAAAGAATACTAAAACGATTCAACATGGATAAAGCAAATCCCCTTAGTACTCCTATGATCGTTAGATCACTTAATGTTGAAAGCGATCCATTTCGACCACATGAGGAAAATGAAGAAATACTTGGTCCTGAAGTACCATATCTAAGTGCCATTGGAGCCCTTATGTACCTTGCGAATTGTACAAGACCTGATATATCATTTGTCGTTAATCTTTTGGCAAGATTCAGTTCATCCCCTACGCGAAGGAATTGGAATGGGATTAAACATATCTTCCGCTACCTTCAAGGAACTACTGATTTAGGCTTATTTTATCCTAAGAATTCAAACAGTCAAATGGTTGGTTTTGCAGATGCAGGATATTTGTCAGATCCACATAAAGCCCGATCACAAACTGGATACGTTTTTACGATCGGAGGCACTGCTATATCTTGGCGTTCTCAGAAGCAGACGCTCGTGGCAACTTCTTCAAATCATGCTGAAATAATTGCCCTCCATGAAGCAAGTAGAGAATGTGTATGATTGAGATTAATAAACCAACACATCCGATCGAACAGTGGGATCCACGTAAATACGGAGCCAACTATCTTATATGAAGACAATGCTGCATGTGTCGCTCAAACGAAGGAAGGATATATCAAAAGTGATAGAACCAAACATATCCCCCCGAAATTCTTCTCATACACCCAAGAACTTGAGAAGAATAAAACCATTGAAGTGAGATATATCCGATCATGTGACAATGCCGCAGATCTTTTCACGAAGTCATTACCTACCACTATGTTCAGGAAACATGTCCATAACATTGGAATGTGTCATCAAAGAGATTTACAAGATAACACCTGATCATTCGAGGGGGAGCTTTCGTGGTTGTACTCTTTTTACCTTACTATGATTTTCCCCATTGGGTTTTTCTGGAAAGGTTTTTAACGAGACAACAAGGACGTTAAGCGAAAGGTGATAGTGACATTGGTCTCCAATGGGGAGTGTTACAAAAGTCATCAAAACATTCTAGAGAAGTAAAAAATAACGGCAAACGTGACTCAATTAGTGTAAAATATTATTTTGTGTGGAGTCCACCGTCACTATGCATGCACAGTAATTTACTTTTAAAACTCTATATAAACGAACGATTTCGTTCGTTGTAAATCATCAATCTCATATCATAATAAAAGAAATCTCTCTCTGTCTCTCATTCTTATACTATTCCCACCGGGTATAAATTTTTCGTCTTTTATTATATTTATCTTTATGATAAAATCATAAACATTTTTTATGACATTATTTAAAATTTAATAAATAATATTTTTTTCCACTATTTTACGAGGGTTTGAATCCTAATTAATATTAATATCGAAGACTCAATAATCAACGAGATCCCACAAAAAAAAAAAAGTCAATTTTCGAGATCAATCAAAGTAAAATATTATAAATTTTAAGTTCATGAAAGGTTCTTAAATCATATACTCTTCCTTTCTATAACTCCTTCATAAACCTATTTTCATATATTTAGAAATTTTACACTTTAGTAGTAGCATAGACAAAAAATTGTCCGTAGACTTTTTTTCTTTTCATTTGGGCAAACAATTGTCTATGTACACATTAAAAAAAAAATATCTATACATAAAATATTCGATGGATTCGTTCAATGTTGGTTGCGACCGGATATCTCGATAAACGATTATCCGTATACACCGGGGGTAGCATTTTTAGTTTGTTTTATATATCCATGTTAACTATTTTAATTATTCGTAGTATATTATACTCAAGAAACCCTATACTACTCAATTTTTTGTTTAGGATTTTTATAAGAATGCTTGTCTACCTCATCGGGTTTCTTTTTTTTTCGATAATCTATTAAATTCCTATCCCTTCTACCAAGAAAAAAAGAATATGAAGATGGAAAACGACATACATAAAGAGGTCCTTAGAATTTAATGCTTCACATTTACTCCTTCACCCACACACCTTTTGTCCCTTTTTAATGATCTATAAAAAATATTAAAAATATCTGATAGTTTAAACAAAAATATTCAAATAAAAGTTCAACTTCTACATACATTATGTTTTAATTTCTTAATTACTTTTTTCACTATTTTTTTTTCGGCAAAACTTTTTTCACTATTTTAAAACTATTATATTCGTGCAAAACATAATTTTCATATTTTTGTTGATAAAAGATAATTTTCATCTTAAGAGAGTTTACGTTTAAAATAAGCAAATCGAAATTATAAATAAAAAATGTATGACTTATTTATTATAAAAACAAAAAAAAAAAAAATTTTTAAAAAGGCAAATTTATCAAAATATTGCAATTTCTTCAGCCGTTAGTTTCATGGGGGTGTGTCAGAACCGGTACACGTCTATACAAATTTCTGAATTAATTCAACAGATAGTAAAAAAAAAAAAATCCTAAAAACACCATAAATTTTCGTATCTGCATGCAAAGTCGACGTATATTAATTTATATATATACATAAAATATAGACATGTAAGAGACATTGGCTTTCGATCCAAATGACCCTTTTTAAGAGAAATAGCAAGAAAAAGGTAACTTAAAACGGAAACCAATTATAAAAGAGAGTTTTTCTTTGTTTACAGAAAAAGTCCATTTTTTTGACAAGAGAAAGACCATAAGAGATATATACAAGCTGCCAAAACTTTTTAAAAATTTAAACAAAACTCATAAATTTAAAATAAAATAACAATCTTAACCTCATAGGGCAATTTAATTTTTAAACCGTCATTTTCTTGGTGCTATGTTCTGTCACTTTCCATTTTCTCGAGCCTCGAATATTGAAAATCAAATGAACAATGGGAGCTACTTAAATAATATTCCTCCATTTTAAATGTTTTTTTTTTGTAATCTTCCATTGTTACTACATTGGAGTTTCAAAATTCTCTTTAACCAAATCGGCTTGATTCTTGCAACATATTCACTGTAAAGTGTAGCAGAGTAGTTACTAGTTTGGAAGACAAACATTAAAGGTCAATAAGTCTTTTTGGTACCAACATTTATTAATGGTGACCTGAGATAATTTATTACACAAGGACACATTTTATAATTAGATTAAAGATGGACATGTTTATTTCAAACATTAGGCTTACCTAATCACAATTAAAATCTCATTAATCACTACAAATTGAAACATATTTGAAGTATGAAAAGAAGATAGAAAAAAGTGTGGGATGAAAACATAAAGGTAAGAAAATCAATGGGTAAAAAAAGTAAAAGAAAAAATACTGGGGAAGTGAGAGAGAGTGATTGCAATTTAACAAAGGAGAAAGAAAACAAAGGGTTACTGGATTTGCCAGCAACTGGACTGTGACACATGATTTGGCCTTGGAGAAAAGGTAACTGCTTTTCATCTCTTAATTATAACTCTTTCTCACTCACTCTCTCTCTCTCTTCCATGGTGGGTTCTTCTTTGGATCTCTGCACCAAAGCTCAAAGCTTTACAGAAGGTACAGAGAGAATCAGAGAAACCACAAACAAAAAAGTCTTATTTTTTCTTTTTGTTTCTATTTGATTTTGTGGTTATTTACTTTTTAACCCGGTGGTCAAATGTCTTCCTCTCTACTCTTCTCTTTCTCTTTGGTCTGAGACTTTTGTTACTTTAGAGTCCGTGAAAGAAGAAAAATGTTGGGTTTTTGGAGAAGATGAGGGGGAAAAGGCAACGTTTTTCTGATTATTTGACTTGAGTCTCTTCGATCTACATCTGGGTTTTGCAGCATTCTAGAGGAAAATGAGGAAACATGGATGGCAACTTCCTTACCATCCTCTTCAGGTACTCCAAATCCTCCGATTCTTCTATTTGTTTCGTATTCTAACTTCAATTTCTTTGGAGGGTTTTGATTTTGAGGTGAAATTTTGGATTTTTTTTTGTTTTTACTTTCTGGGTAGGTGGTGGCTGTTGCTGTGTTCTTGGCTTTAGGGTTTGCTTTCTACGTCTTCTTTGCTCCATTTGTTGGGAAGAAGATGCATCAGTACATTGCAATGGGCATTTACACTCCCTTGGTAAGCTAAATTTGTCTGCTTTTGCTTTCTGAGATCAAATCTGCTTTCGTTTTTTTTTCTGGCTTGTGAATCAATAAACCTTGAAGGCTTTAGAGAATCAAAATTGTGTACTTGTTGGCCGTTTATGTGTTGTCTCTATTCTGTTGTCTTTCTACTTTAGGGAAGTGCTTATCTTTTTCTGAAGTACATAGACCATTGGTTCCACAATCTAGCTTGTCTTGTGAATTTTGTTACTTATAGCTAATTAGGGAAATGAGATTTGCCTGCCTTCTAGTTGGATCTTGATCTGGTCCCATCAATAGATTATGAGCCTCACTGATTCCTGAAAATGGACAAGTTAGCTCTAGATACTTCTTGATTCTGAGCCAATTTAAGGGCTATGGTTGAAACTTCGATCTCACATCTGTGGATATGCTAATCCATCATTTTAGAGATAACAGTAGTAGCAACTGACTCAAGCATTTTCCCTTCTTGAGTCTGTCATTAAAGCTAAAACCTTCTACTTCGGGGTTGAATTTTTTGCAGACAATGTGGTATAGTTACATCCATCTTATTTTCAACCCTTATGTAAAACATTGTGTTTAGAAATATTGTGTTTTACTTTATCCTTTGTTTTATGGGTTGGTATCCTCTTAGAGACTACTTGAGTCACTGACTTCTTCTTTCCAGATTACATGTGTGGTTGGACTGTATATATGGTGTGCGGCTTCAGATCCTGCAGACCGAGGAGTTTTCAGGTCAAAGAAGTACCTTAAAATTCCTGAAAATGGGAAATTTCCTCAATCAAAGGATACAAAAGATGGCTGTGGATCAACTACAGGTGGTGCTAAGTCTCGTGACGGCACATGTGTACAGGATCCGGAAAATGAAACTAACAAGAAATTGGAATCATCAAAAAGATCTTCTCTCCTGCGTTTGCTTTGCTCCCCTTGTGCATTGCTTTGTAGTTGTTGCAGTGGAAGCGATGAATCTTCTGAGCAGCAGATGAGCGAGGATGGGATGTTTTATTGCAGTCTGTGTGAAGTTGAGGTGCGGGAAACATTTTGAAATCACAAACTTGTTTTATTATGTCTTCTGTTTTGTTGTTTCATGATTCGATATCAAGCAAGCTCTACATATACTCGGATTAATAATTGTCTGAATTGATAAATAATTTATATCATTTTGCAGGTCTTCAAATACAGCAAGCATTGCAGAGTTTGTGACAAATGTGTGGACAGTTTTGATCATCACTGCAGGGTATTAAAAGGATTTGCCTGAAAATTTCCTGATTTTTCTTAAACCCTTCATTCTAATTTAAATTTATCATCTTCTTTTGCTTATGGCCTTCTGTAGTGGCTAAACAACTGCATTGGCAAGCGGAATTACCGAAAATTCTTCAGCCTTATGGTATCAGCTATCTTTTTGGTACGGTTGCATTGATCTTTCACGACTTCCTTAATAATTCTGAATAATTTTTCCTTTGGTTGATGAAACAAAGAGTTGGTTGTTATATTCGTCAACTCTTTGTTTGGTTCCTTTGGTATTATTAACCGGCAGAAACTTTGTTTGTTCCTCTTGGGCTTGAGCTTGCAGCTCATTGTGCAATGGTCAACTGGGATTTTTGTGCTGGTATTATGTTTACTCCGAAGGAACCAGTTTAATGCAGACATTTCCTTAAAGTTGGGAAGCAGCTTCTCGCTAATTCCATTTGTTATAGTCGTTGTAAGGGATATTCTCATACAATTGATCTTCCCTTATCATCTCCTGTATGCAAGATATGAAGGTTTCTTTCTCTTGCAGGCAGTTTGCACTCTATTGGCAATGCTTGCAACGCTACCACTTGCTCAGCTTTTCTTCTTCCACATTCTTCTCATTAAGAAGGTTGTTTCCAATGCTCAAGGACATGCCAAGACTTGCTCTTTAACTATGTGAGTTACCTAACCGAATTTTCTCTAACAGGGAATCAGTACATACGACTACATAGTTGCGCTTAGGGAGCAAGAGCAAGAGCAAGAAGCTGGTGGAGGTCAACAGAGCCCTCAAATGTCGATGATCAGCTCATTCACTGGACTAAGCAGTGCAAGCTCCTTCAATACATTTCATCGTGGAGCATGGTGCACACCACCGCGTTTGTTTCTTGAGGATCAGGTACCATTATTCACCATTTTTTCTCTACCTTGTATACTAATGTTTGCTCTAATGTGTGTGTGTGTTTCTGTGTGTAGTTTGATGTAGTTCCTCCTGAGAATGCGTCTGTAAGTTCATATGGGAAGAAGACCGTGGTTGAGGAACGTGTCAAGAAGAAGACCCAACCTGTGAAGATCAGTCCGTGGACTCTAGCACGTCTTAATGCAGAAGAAGTTTCAAAAGCAGCAGCAGAAGCAAGAAAGAAATCCAAAATAATTCAGCCTGTGGCGAGACGGGAAAATCCGTTTGTTGGGTTAGAAGCAAGCAGCAGCTTTGGAAGCAGTGGCCGTAGAATGTTCCCATCAAAGTTTGACGCTGTTAATAGTAACGGGAAGCAGCGAAGGCAATCTAAGCGCATACGGTTACCAGCAGAATTGCCTCTAGAACCGCTGATGAATGTTCAGACAAAAGCAGCCATGGAGACATCAACTAGCTCAGGGCTAGCTCCTCTTCAGCTAGAAGCAAGAAGCGCGTTTCAAACAAGCCGAGCAATGTCAGGGTCAGGTGGTGTTATGGTGACATCTTCCCCAGAGAGCAGCTTAGACTCGCACGACATTCACCCATTTAGAGTTTCGTCTGAAGCAGAAGATGCAGCTCAGCTCAATGGGTTTTCTTCAGCTGTTGGTCTGATGGGTCAACACAGGGGCCAACAACAACAACAACAATCCATGATGATGCTTCCATTGTCAAGATCTACAAGCGATGGCTACGATGCATCTGGCGGTGAAGACAGTGATCAGGTGCCTTCTAGAAACATCCACAAATCAAGATGAGAAGCATATTATACTCTTAAGTTTTTGGCTTTAATGGTCGAGAATCCTTTGAAGCATTATTTGATTTATGGCTGGTCACATTCAAATGGATAGATCAAGAAAAATTCTAAATTCTCAGACAAATGATTAATGGCTTCTTACAGTGCCTGCCAGGAGAAGCATCAGTGGGAAAAAAGAAGGAAGACTTTTGTGGATTCTTAAGATTTTATTTAAGGTACTGTGCAATTTGAACATATGATGATCTTTTAGGGATTGACCAAAACTTTCTTTGCCTGTTTATTAGGAAAATGCTTTGTTTCTTCTGAAAAATACGTCAAATTGTGATTCAAAGAAAGTGACATGGCAAATCATGATCGAGATTGAGCTTTAATTTTTTTTTTTATTATTGCATCAGCCAAAGGAGAGAGAATGATGTTAATTTGGGGATTGGGATTGTTATTAGTCAGCAAAGCCACCGACTAATCTGACTATTTATTCTTGTAATTAAAAATATTTGGGATTGCGTCACTTAAAAAAAACTCACTAAAGAGGGCGTTTCGGTTTATTCGTGTCCGAACTTTGGATTAGTGCGAAAATTCCTGCTTATAATATGAGAAAGTGCTTAAACATACCCGAACTCATTAAAATTCAAATTTTCCTATCCAAATTTTTAAATTAGGCGTACACATACCTAACAGGTTACGGTGTTAGTTTATCCGTTAAATACTGACTGAGATGCTGAGTCGTTTGACAAGTTAGATGGCCTTTCGGCTTATTCGTGCCCCAACTCTAGGGATTTGTGCAAATACCTTTCCATTTTAATATTTTGAATATTTTTCAATTTTAAAATTTTCCGATTTGCGAATAATAATATTTAAAATAAAACATATATAAAGACGATTTAATATCGTTTCGGTTCCTATTTAAATTTTTTTGATCAAATTTATTTTATCTTTTCAAATGAATTTAAGTTTTAGATTCATTTTTAATATTTTCAGTTAAATTTAATGTCGAATTTATTTTTAATATTATAACAATTCTGCTTATGAATTGTATCATAAGTATACATGATTGATAATTATATGAGTATTTATGATCAGTATTTGGTGGGACTAAGTAGTGCAAGTATTGGCTAGGGATTGTGGACTAATTTTTTTTTAAAGTTAACAGAAGTATCTAATGTATTAGTTTTGAAAATAATTTTATTTTGTTTTAAAATTTTTTAGTATAAAAATATTACATTAAAAATCGGATATGTAAATATAGTTAGTAGATATTAGAAGATATGCTCTCGACAATATAATTTTTTAAATAATATATTGAAATGTGTGATTTAAAATTATACATACCATGATAATATGTACATATTATATGTATATATTTAATATGTTATTTTTATTCTTAAAATCGTAATATGTTATTTTTATTTTCAATACCGAATGCTCAATGTGTTCAATTTTGTAAATAGTGATCTTTTATATTTGTTTAGATTCTAAATACGTAATTAAAAAAAAAATTACATAATTGTTTAGTTTTCATAAACATAATTATAAATTATTAATAAATATATATATTTATTTATTTGATTTTAAATAGCATTGAAGAGTAGTTTTATATAAAAATTATGATTACGTTTAATAAGTTGTCATGTTATAATGAAATTGGTGAGAGTGATTGTGAAGTTGACATACGAGCATTTTCTCCAAAATCATTTCATAAATTATGTTAAAAGATTTACCATAACAAATATAAAATAATCAAGCAAAAAAAAAATTCAAACTTTGGGAAGGTATTTTCACAGATTCTTAGAGTTGGGGTACGAATAAGCCGAAAACTCATCTGACTTGTCAAACGACTCAGTATTCCAGTCAGCACATTTAACGGACAAACTAACACCGTAATCCGTTAGGTATGTGTACGCCTAATTTTAAAAGTTTGAATAGGAAAATTTGAATTTTAATAAATTCGAATATATTTAAGCACTCTCTAGCATTGTAGGCAAACATTTTTGCACTGTCTTAGAGTTCAGACACGAAAAAGCCGAAACGCCCACTAAAAAGCCGAAACGCCCACTAAAAAGAGATTGAGTTTCTTAATTTCTTTACAACTTGGTACTTTCTTGGATAGTAAAATCTTTGGGAAATTGACATAGCCAAAACAAAAAAAACAAAAATTATATAGATAGTCTTATTTAAATGTTTATTTACAAAAATGATACGATAGCAAAATCGTAAATACTGTAGGTGGGTGTTAATTTTGTGTATGTTTTAATCAAATAATGTAAATATCATTTGAAGTAGTACTTTTTATTACATTAAAAATAGAAGAATTTTTGAGATATGTCACTTCTCAATTGTCACTTTGCAAAAATACCACGGTTTAAAAAAATTTAAAAGTGTGCCACTCTCTTTTTCTCATATCTCCAGATTACACTCTCACTCATTTTAACCTAATTTTTGTATTAATTTTTTCAGATCTTGCCTTCTAACTCGAGATCTCCTCTCAAATCGCCGTCTCCGATCTCAAATCTCTCCGTTTCCGATCTCAGACCTCTCCATCTACGATTTTTCCATCTCTGATTTTGCGATCTCCTCTGAGAAGATTCGAAAAGGAGTTGTTGATCTGGTGGTGCGTTTGATGAAGAACATGGATCTGAGATTGGATCTGATGGATTTGGAAAGAAGAAAAGTTGTTTAGCCCGATTAATGACCCGATTTGTTGAAGATCCGACCTATGTTAGGTCAAAAACGGTGAAAAGCTAACTTCCGGATAATATCGAGGAAAAGTAGAGAAAGAAGGAGGAAGAGAAAATGAATACACAAACGCGGAAGAAGAAGAATCATAAACACTTTTGATAAAAGATACAAACGCTTTTAAATTTTTGGGTTTGGGTTAACTATTTTAGATTTAGAGTATAGTTTTTAGGGGGTAGGGTTTAAGGTTTAGGGTTTAGTTTTGAAGGTTGAAAGTTTAATTTTAGTTTTTAATCTAAATCATCGTTTTATGTATCTTTTAAATACCTTATAAAACTTTTTAAATACCTTATAAAAATTACAAAAATTTATAAATACTTGTATTTGACGAAGCAATGAAGTTAATTGTATAAATATTAGAAGTACATGCCTTGAGTTTTTTTGTTATTGTTTCTTGTGATGCTTGACTTTATTGTTTACATAGTCTGGTCAATTATTACACGAATACTTTTGTTCTTATTTTGTCTCTATTTATGCATAAACTTCTGAGAGCACTTGGAGTATTTGCAGGAGGAGACTTTTAAATACCTTTTAAGTACCTTATAAAATCTTTTAAATACCTTGTAAAACCTTTTAAATACCTTATAAAAATTACAAAAGTTTATAAATACTTGTGTTTGACGAAACAATGAAGTTAATTTTATAAATATTAGAAGTACATGCCTTGAAGTTTTTTGGTTATTGTTTCTTGTGATACTTGACTTTGTTGTTTACATAGTCTGATCAATTTTTACAAAAAAAAATACTTTTGTTCTTGTTTTGTCTCTGATTATGCATAAACTTCTGAGAGCATTTGGAGTGTTTGCAGGAGGAGACTTTTAAATACATTTTAAGTACCTTATAAAATATTTTAAATATCTTGTAAAATCTTTTAAATACCTTAACAAAATTACAAAAGTTTATAAATACTTGTGTTTAACGAAGCAATGAAGTTAATTTTATAAATATTAGAAGTACATGCCTTGAAGTTTTTTTTGTTATTGTTTCTTGTGATGCTTAACTTTGTTGTTTACATAGTCTGATCAATTTTTACACGAATACTTTTGTTCTTGTTTATTCTCTGTTGATGCATAAACTTGTGAGAGCACTTGAGTGTTTGCAGAATGAGTCTTTTAAATACATTTTAAGTACTTTACAAAACCTTTTAAATACCGTATAAAACCTTTTAAATACTTTATAAAACCTTTTAAATACCTTATAAAAATTACAAGTTTTTTTCTTAATTTGCTTTCAACAAAGCCAACCAACTACAGGTTTGAGTGCTGTTGTACTGCCACGTTCCTGTCTTGTTCAAGACCAGGTTTGTACATCTGAGGGGTAGCTTAATTTTTTCAAGTAAATCCATCTATTCAAAAGATAGAGATATAAAGATCAGGCTATATAATTCACCTTATAAAACTGTTTAAAAATACTATAAAACTTCTAATTACAGTTTGTAATTAACTGTAAGACAAAAATAAGGATCACAAAGAAGAACATCAAGAACAAAATTAACTCGGATTGAAATCAAACCCATATTGACATATTGAAATCAATTACAAAATCAACTCAGATTTGTTATTAAAATCAATAACAAAATCAACCAAAGCGAAACAAAACCTACCGTTCTTCATTGAAACACAAAAAGAGAAATAACTCAATGTATCAAAAACCCTAGATCTGTAACAGAAATCACATAAATCTAGGTTTGCGCGAGTCAAAAACCCTAGATATGTAATAGAAATCAGATAAATCCATATTTGAAATCTACATCACTACCACAAATTGAGAGTAACAACAATACAGAAGAGACACATAGATCTGGACTGAAATTCAAAATTTGGACAAAAAAAAACCGAAACGAAACGTTGAAGAAGAGACAATTTACCTGAATCGCGATTTCGATGTCGTCGGAGCACGATTTCGATGTCGTTGGAGCCCGATTTCGATGTCGGCGAGAGCTAGAGGGGTGAGAACTAGAGCGGCAAATGACGAGAGATGAAGAAATTTTAGGGTTCTAAAATTTTACTCGGTAAATAGAAAGAAAACTTAGTCATTTTACCAATAAAGAGTGGCATAAATGAAATGTACATTCCCAGATGACACGCTTGTAAATCTCTAATTCAAAAGTGGTAATATTGAGATTGTCCCTAAAAAATACCAGTCATTAAAATAGCGGACAAAACAAAATTAATCTGAATAAAATAATATGCGATTTATTTAAAACACATTACAAAACACAAATGAAATCAATATTCAATTATTTACAATTTTTTCCCTTGCATCATTTTTGCAAATAATCTTCAAAATCAAGCTATTAGTGGGTATATTGATTTGTTTAGGGGCAAATCAATATTCAATTATTTACAATTTTTGGGTTTTTTTCGATTTCTACCTTTGCGAGAGAGTAATATCTTCATCATCCTATGAGTGGGTCTACGAGATAGGAGTTAGGTGAAACTTCTCTTCGAAGACGAATTTTCGGGCTTTTCCATGATAGAAGCGTATAGACCTAGATAGTTAAACGTCGGTGTGATATTCGTGGAAAAAAGTAGCAGTGTTATTTGTGAAAATCGGCGGCGGAGTTGTGGTGGATGGTGCCGTCTCTTCACCGAATGAGTAATCATAAGTTACGCTTGTGATTTTGGATTGGACTTTTAATTATTAAAATATAATTGTGTTATTGGGTTGAGAATGGATTTGTTCAAACAACGTGTATTTTCCTTAATAGGCTTTTCATCTAATGAAATCTTGGCCAACAAAAAAAAAAAAAAAAAAAAACCACAAATGGCAAAACAACTAAACAACTCTCATATCATCCACGCGTCTTTGTGTTCTGTTAGGACCCGGAATGGGATCCAGACCCGAACCCGGATCCGGAATTGAAACTGAAAGTAGAGATACGAAACCCCGAATCTGACGCATTTGTGTGTACTCTTTCGTCACCGTCACTTTCCCGCAGTCGAGTCGAACCACCTTATGCGTGATTTCTGTTTCTTGCGCTTACATCCAATTTTCTCATATTGCTTTCGTCACGCTTTCATGCTTTTAACGCCGCGCAAAAACATTTAACCCCAATCTGGTTTTTTTTTTAATCATCATGATTACCATTACTAATCCCATAATCTGGGTTTTGCTCAAAAACAGAGAAAAATCCTAACTTTGTAGGGAATCCGTGTTTATCTTGTGTGTAGATGAAACCCAGAAAAATTATGGAAACGGGTTTTTCTGTAACGAATCAAGGATCGATTTTTCGGAAATTCGAGATAGAATCATCATCATCATCATCATCATCCCCTGACCATCAATTCCACTCGATGAATGCTCTTGAGATCTTGAGAGAAACCGTTCGTATTCTCCGGTATAATCTCGGTGCTTTCATGTTAATCGCTTCTCTTTTGATCTGTCCTGTTTCCGCGATTCTCTTACCGAATCTCTTGGTTGATCAATCAGTGGTTAATTCACTCACAGTGAGGCTTCTCTTAGTTGCGAAATCAAGTGGTCTTCCTTTGTTGCCTTTTGTCAGAAACTCTTGTCTGAAATTCTCTGAAACAGCTGTTTCGTCTGCCATGTGTTTCCCTCTGTTCATCACTCTATCGCTTTTATCTCGAGCAGCTGTTGTTTACTCTGTGGATTGCACTTATTCCAGGAGAAAAGTTGTCATAAGCAAGTTTTTGGTGATAATGCAGAGACTATGGAAACGTCTTGTGTTCACTTACTTGTGGATTTCTGTGGTGATTGTTGTTTGCCTCACTAGCTTCTGCGTCTTCCTTATCGCGGTTTGTAGCTCGTTCTTTGTTCTTGGATTCTCTCCTGATTTCAATGCCTATGGAGCTATCTTAGTTGGTTTGGGGTTCTCGGTTGTGTTTGCAAACGTTATAATAATCTGCAACACAACCATCGTGATCTCGATTCTTGAAGATGTTTCGGGGCCACGAGCTTTGGTGAGAGCGAGTGATCTGATCAAAGGGCAGACTCAGGTTGGTTTGCTGATATTTCTAGGATCAACAATAGGATTGACGTTTGTGGAAGGATTGTTTGAGCATAGAGTGAAGAGTTTGAGTTATGGAGATTGGTCTTCGAGGATTTGGGAAGGTCCACTTCTTGTTGTGATGTATTCGTTTGTGGTGCTTATTGATACAATGATGAGTGCAGTGTTCTATTTTAGCTGCCGGTCTTATAGTATGGAAGCTGTGGAAGCTTTGGAAGCTTCGGGAGGCGAAACTCGGCCGATTCTTGAAGTTGTGTCCCAAGATTTGTCTCTTCTCTAAGAATGTCTTTCAGTTTCAGAACATGAGAATTGATTGAGGATCAAAGATAATGGCCAAAAGGAGGTGTCAAAAAGAGTTGGTTGGATTTTGTGGATCAGACGTAGATTTGAGAGGCAATGTATATGAAAAGGAGATTTTAGTTGAGCATTCTTTTCTGGGCTTTCTGCTTCTTCTTTTAGGTTTTCTTTACATTTTGCCATCGTCACATATCATGACGGCCCATGTTCATTCGTATTTTGGTCCTACTTTGTCAATAATCAATATAAAATGTTCATCTCTTTGCAAGTCGTCTTATTTTTGTGCGCTTAACCATTTTTTGGAAAGGGGAGTTTTTGTCTGATTTGTGTTAGGTTTAATATTGAATTAAAACCCGGGATATAATAGGTCTGAGTTTATGAGATAGTTACGATATGTTTTTTTTTTTTTTTTTTTTTTAAACCTTATAGTTATGATATGTTCGGTTTTTAATCCTTTCGTTTCTTGTTTATTGTTGAGTTTAGGCGTGTTTGGGTGTCATTTAGTCGTTTTTCGAGTCTTTGTTCTATTTCAGGTCATTTTTGTGAGATAAGGAGCTTCGGATCATATTTGGAGTAAAATGTAACAAAGGAAAATCACCCATGTCCAAGAGGTTTGGTGTAACATAACATCCCTGACTCGTAATAGAGATGTTACGGTTTAGATATAGTGTGGTTAAGTAAAAATGGTCGTAGGAGTAGTATTATTTGAATTTCGGTCTGAAAATGATGAGGAATGGAAATTGGAAATAGTAGTTAGAAATGATGGGAAGGAAATGGGAATAAAAGTTAAAGGCAATAAAAAGATTGGTTTGGGCCGAAAATGTTGGGTTTGATAAGTGAGATTTAAGATTTAAATGCGTAGGAAATTAGGGTTTGATCGTCTATGGTTTTCTGAGATCTCCATCATGTGGTTTTGTGATGTGAATATGATGAATGTTTTACGTGTAATGTGTTCCTTGAATGCTTTTTTGCTTGTCCATGAATGCTTGAGAGATTATTCAAAACGTTCCAAAAACAAAATATAATAAAAATGTATAATCTGCAGCCCATTGGCCCATCGGACTAACACATTTAACCCCTTGGAACGTTGGGCTCACTCAACCCAGCGGCTGAGACACCAATCTGGACTGATAGGTGTGAACCTGACCTAGCTACATAAAATCTAGTACGGGAGTTTGGGAACACAGTAATGTCAAATGTGAACCATTGGATCATAGAGTAAAGTCGACCATGATGGGATTGGATCATGTAGTTTGATAGGATATTTTTAGGCGACATGCAATGATTCTTTCTCTGGCCACAAAAAAACTACCAACCTATTATGTTGGCTCCAATCATTTCTTTCGTGTTTCTTGGTTTTCATGAATCTCCAAAAATAATTTAGATTTTTTTTGTTGTCTTCTAGAGTATAAGAATTTTAACAAAGAATGAACAATAACATCTCATGTAAACATATGTTTCATTGTAAAAATAAAACTAAAACCCCTAAAAGAGAAGATATATAAGCCACATTGGACCCATGGTGGCTAATAACTACCGTTCAAATGCATGTTAACATAGAACAGACAAAAACAAAGATTTGACAACACATAATCGATAGTTCATTAGAGGTTGTCAACAAAAATTCATTACATATGTGTTATAATTTTGTAAACTTTTACCTTTGGCAATTTGAAAAAATATTGAAAGGAACTTAATAATTAGTTTGAAATTTTGAATGTATAATTTAGCACAGTAGACAGAGCAAGTTCCATAACTTCCAAGTTAATATAAACTTCAATATATATATATATATATACACCATATAATTTAAAGAGAGAGAGAGAGAATTGAGACAGTTTGGTACTAGTTTCTCTCACTTGTCTGAAGAATTTAAGTTCCCGAGAACTAGAAAATAAAACCAAAAAAGATGCACATTTTCATATTCTTTTACCCTTTTCATATTTCTTGACAACTCACCAACACACACTCCTAATTCCTCTTTTATTTCATTGTTATTTATAAAAATCATTTATTCTGTATCTCTTTGGTCCTCTGTGTCGTCATTATTGTTTTGAAAAATAATTATTAAGTTTTTTCATTGTTGCATGAGCATGCATATATATATATATAGGGTAATGGTAATGGTATTGGTTCGTCTGCTGCAACTTTCTGCCCATTCATTAAGTGCACTTTGGGACTTTCAACCTTCCAAATTCCCAAAGCCTGCCTTTATTTATTTCAGAGCATTTATTTTTTTTGTTTTCACAATCATATTTTCAATATTACCCCCAAAAATAGTTATTTTTATTAAACCGTGACAATTTGAACTTTTAACATTTGGAAAAAAAGGTAAAACTTTGGAGTCCCTACAAATTATACTCTTTAGTTTTCGAGTGTTTGGTTGAAATTTTGGCCTTTTGATGTGATATTGAATGTGATTGAAGTATTTGAATTACTATAGTTGGAGTTTTGAGTGTTGATGATATGTTCCACCTTTCGATATTATTGAAATGTTCCCCCCAAAAAAAAAAAAAAACTGACATTCATAATAATGATTCGTAGTTGTGATCGTAGAAACATAAATGATCAACTTCAAGCATCCAGAATAAAAACAAAACAACAAAAGGAACTTTTGCTTTATAAAAAAGTTGCACACAAAAAAAAAACTCAATGTTTGGGCTTTCCAGGTTCAATAATTGGCTTTGGTTATGCATTGGTAATAATAATATGTGATGAATTTGAAATGGAACACTATACTATACACAAGGAAAAATAATTGTTATGACGGATGTGAAAAAACGAAAAAAATGTAAAGAACAAGATAAGGATTTATGTGGTTAACCAACGATTATTGGCTACCTTTACGAGAAAAATAACAGATTTAATACTAACAACTGAAAGTTGAAAATACAACAGAAAGAAAAGAAAACACTGAGTATTTATACCATCTTAATTCAACCATAAACCGATTAGATCTGCATACCTAAGCCCAAATATAAAACATAAGCTAAAATTGCGGTCCATATAAGAATTATCCTATACATCTGGATGATCATATTGGAGACATCAATAATGATTTATCCATGTTATTGCTGTGTTACCATCCATGTTCAAATCCGCATTATACATGTAAAAAAAAGGTGTTTGTACATAGAATGATATCTTCCGAATTCAATGTACTAGTTGATAGTGTCTCAAATTGGCTTCTATCTCAAGGAACTCAAATCATAGAAAGACGATGAATTCAAGAGCATTTTTTAATATAAACACAAGTCAACAGTAAAACATGAGATTCTTGACATTATCACTTAATTTAGGTAATGGAATCGTCTTGGGAGGACCCACTCGAGACACAGAAGAAGGATTTATGGATCCTCCATTAGCTTCAGATGATCTCTCGATGTATAGCCTTCCTCTGTAGGCTGCAAGGTGAGCGTAATAAGCAGGCGGAACAATCGAAACAGGTTTCGTGCACCTCACGAAAGTGTAACACAAGTTATACACAAGTCTCTGCAGTTCGTCTGAAGTAAACTCGTTCTCGTCCCACAAGATGTGATAATGCGTTGGCCTGCTCGTGCCCTTCACTCCCAAATGGCTACAGAGATAGAAATCAAACTCTTTCGGATGAGTTATCACTGTATCGACCACAGTCCCAGGAGGGATGTTCTCGTGGTCAGGATCGCACCGGAACAGCCTCGTGTGGTGTCTTTTCTGGACCACGGCGAACGTGATGCTCGGATTGTAACCGTGGAACTTAGAGCAAGCGGTTTTGATGGATTGAAGCTCTTCTTGTAGGATTTTCTTGAATTGGGTTTCACTCACACCGTCTCTGAAGAATATGATCCGATTCGGAAGCTTGTTTACCGCTTTGTAGAAATCTTCCAGAAGTTCCTTGACCATCAAGTCAAGGTCTTGAATGATCTCTTGCCTATGAGTCTGAGACCTCATTCTTGAGACGTATCGGTTAGCTTCTGGCCAGTTTATGCTCCCGACCACAGCCGCTACTGAAGGACTACAATCATCGAACGGATGAGGATGCGTTACATCAGCTCCCATGAAGATCACCGGCTCATCGGGTCTAAACAGTCTCGGGATGTGAGAAGGTATCGAGTTGTAGAGCTCTGCCATGGATCCGCCGATCTTGGCGTTTATCTTGAGAGCTAAGTTTGAAACGAACTGAGAATTGAGCTTAGTGATGTTAGGGTATAAGCAGCATTGCGTCACAACGCCAATTCTTGTCTCTGCTATCCGCTTCAGATCTCCGTACCCTTTATGTTTTTTCTCCATTACACAGATAATCAGCTGGAGATTGTTCGAGGCCGCTCTTTGAATGTCCTTCAGTTTCGATTCAAGAAGCGAAATGTTGTTGAGTACGTGTGATGGTTCAAAGAAGGTGCTGCTTATTGTGTTCTTGCTTAGGAAGACTCCCAAATGCTCACACTTTTGAGTGAGCACGTTTATGAACTTGGGAATGGTAGATTTCTGATCCGGGCTGCCTCCGATGCTCATCAAAGCCCATCTCTCGATTCGGGTTCCTTTAAAAACTCGACTTTCTACAAGGTTCCTTGTCCGGTCGAGTTTAAGCTTTGGAGGCTGGAGTACTCTCCCTTTCAGCAATGTCATTTCTTTCGAAATCTCGAGGTTGAATTCTCTCGTTTGGTTTCCGCTGTCAAACCGCAGAAACAAAAACATTAAAATCTTTTTGATGGTTTAGTATTCGAATATAGAAACTCGACTAAATTAATTACCTCGATGGACCGACCGGTCCTGCCATAACCTTGTCAATAATAGCTTTCCTTTCATTTGGTCTTTGGCAGCCCATTTTCATGATCTTTGCGGCTTGATCATCCGAAAGCTTCCCAAGAAACTTTTGACCTTCACAGATCATACATAGTTCCATAGGAAGGTAACAAGGTCTCGTCCTACTAATCTGCAGACACGGCAAGTTCTTGAACTGAATCTCATAACTATAATGATCTTTGAAGTAGCTCATAAGCCTTAGATGCTTCTCGTCTCTATCGGGAAACCATAGATTCTCGGTAATCTGCTCTGTTAACCCGTAAACCCGATACCTTTGAACAGTTTCTCTGTGGCAAACAAAGACTCTAATGTTCTTAAGTGCTTTCTCCACTTCTCTTCTTTCCTCCAAACTCAATTCTCTACCTTTGTTCCAAGGAAGGTCATTGAGAAAGTCGAGCCGCTTCTGCAAGTAAGCTATCACTCCAATGCTTTCGTGGAATGCTGTGACTGAGAGATCAACGTTAAGGGCTAAGCCTTGCTGAGTCTGTCTAAGACTCTGGAAAAACCCTCTGAGTCCAACAGCTCCTCCTCCAATCTCCTTAGATCCACCCATAGAAGTCGAGTAAAACGATCTTCCAATCGATGTACATTTCTCCATTGGATTCTCCCTCAATATAACATCAAGAGCATGAATATATTCTGGAGGTAGAGGAGCCCAATCTTGTCCTTCCTTCCTCTGTTCCTTCCCATCAAACTTGGACACAAGCCTCATGTTAACCCTAAACAGTTTATCAATCTTCTTCTGAGGTTGCTTCTCTCGCAAGTCACCTATCACAGTCTTGGAGGATGGGATAGGGAGATTAACAAAGAACTCAAGCCTATCTTCCTGAAACTCCACAGGACTGTAAATGTTTTTCCTACCGTCAAAAGCCGGGACAACACCTGAGAAGCTATTCCGATCGGTCTCCACGAGCTTCTGTTTGATCATCCGAGCAATTTCCTTTGAAGGGTGTGGAGAGATCTCAACGTCGTAATGGTAAATCCTCTGTGAAGAATCAAACTTGACAAGAAAATGGTTGGCGAGAAGATAAATGATAGAGCCTTCTTGACCACCAGAGTCAGGTCTTTTAGCAACCACTAATGCTTCTGTTGCTGTGGACCCACTCACTTTGATGTTTTTACTGTTAGCTTTATCTTCAGAAACTTGCTTCTTCTTCTTCTTCTTCTGCTCCTGTTGCTGCTTTGTCCCCACAACTGTTAATACAGATATGGTGGAAGAGCAAATGGGTGAGTCAAAGTCAAAACAGACTTTATTTTTTTCATTGTTTTTTGATTAAAACACACAAAAGATGCAACTAAATCAGTACCAATAGAGAGAGTATTTAAGCCAGACAGAGAGTTTCTTTCTGGGTAAAAGATTCAGACATTAAAGAAAGAGAGAACATTAAAAGAAAAGTGATACTATTGTAGTACAGAGAGAGAGAGAGAGAGAGGGGAGGACCATATAGTGATATAGACATTTACACAAATAGAGTGTGTGTGGGAAATCACACCAAGAACACAACAAGGAAAGAGATAGCCTTGAAAACCTCGTCCAAAAATTAAAAATAAAGACTTAGAAATCCAGACATAGGTGGGGATCCTAGCTAGTTCTGAGAAAACCCTTTAGAGAAAAGAAGAAAAACACATGCAAGCAAGAAGGAAGAAGAAAGAAGAAACCCAGAAGAGAAAAACGATGGTTTTGCTCACCTGGAGAAAGAGTGAGAGATTTGTGGAAACGGGTCATTGAATCCAATAGTCTTTGGTCATGAAGAGGAGGAGGAGGAAGAGGAAGTAAAGGAGGAGGAGGAAGAGGAAGAAGAGGAGGAAGCGAGTTGTTGTGAAATTGAGAGTAGAAGCAACAGTAGTAATAGTAGTAGTAGCTAGAATGGAGATTGGAAGGGACAAGATTCAGATTTTGGAAAGAAGAAGGACAAGGAAGAGGATTGGTCTGAACATGGTGAAAAGGAGGCTTGTGGAGAAGTGGTGTTCTTGATTTGGAATTGGGGATGTGTTTGGTAGTGGGATGACTCTGAGTTTTTTCTTCCATGGTTGAGAGCAGAATGGAGAGAGAGAGAGAGAGACCTTTGAGGAAAAGCAGAAGAAGAGAGAGAGAGAGAGAGAGAAGGTTTATTATCAGAGGAGGCAGAAAGGGATTGTCTGGGTTTTTGCTCAGGCAAAGGTCAAAGTCCCTCTTCTTACTCTGTTATTATTTTACCTTGCCCAAAAATAAATAAATGAAATGATGCTATTTATGCAGTCATAAATACGCTCAAATTGTTGGACATTTAAAAACAAAACAAAATTTTATGAAAAAGCTATTTAAAAAAAGAAAAGTAGTGTGAAAATATCCCTTTTTACATTTCATTTACATTAATATTGATTTTTTGTGTTACCATCAAAAAAATAATAATGGCAATCTTGCTTAGTCGAATAGTTAACCAACGGTTTATTAATATTTCTACATCAGTTATGGGTTCAAATTCCAGAAAATACGAATTATGCAGATAAATAAAAACAAGTTTACCGGAGATCTCTAACGTGGTGCAAATAAAATTGTTCGTCATGGTTTTTTCTATTAAAAATAAAATTATCTATAATAAATATGGTGCAGTTAGAATCGTCTATCGTAGATCCGTGTGAAACGGATAGAATTATCCGTCATCTATGAAGCTATTCGTCGTGTTTACAGTTGTTGCATGGAATTATATTCGTTCGTCGTGAATGATAAAATCGTCGTTAATAGGATAACAAATGAAATGTATTTCTCATATGGTGTAAAAGACGGCAAAAAATTAAATAATTAACTTTTTATTTATAAACAAAAATGAATTTTTATTATTATTAGATTTTGATGAAGTATTTAAATTTCATGTTTTCTCAATATCTTAGGAAAAAAATACACTCAAATTAATTAGTTTTGGTAATAGTAGAATAGTGTTTTGGAACGATTTTGTATAATCACACAGGTCAGGGTTATAAAAGTGTGGTATATCACTCATAAACATAGTTCTACATAATAATAAATTTGAAAAAAACAAAGTTGTTTGGTATGAGTCTTACCGATGATAGTAGACATTCATATGTTTTTTCAACGGCATAAATAATCACACATGTTTTATAGGCCTATGGTTTCGTAAACCCCAAGTTGTTACACATGTTTTACAAAATTGACCAATGCACTCATTAAATTCGAGTTATGGGGACCATTCTATTTAATTATTTATTCTTGGTAATATTTCTTCGCACTTCATTAATAATATAGACACTTTGGACTCTTTCATCAATACATGTATTTCTCCAATATTTTGTTTTTAAGACAAATTTACATGTTTTCCCAAGCTCCATGCAAAATTACAGGTAAATAACACAAAACTAGTTTCTATCCCAAAAAAAAAAAAAAAATCAACCAATTTTAAGCAAGCAAACAAATTTGGAACAACTATCTATCAAAGTTAGATTAATGAATCATACTATTCATGGTTTATTTTGGCAACTATGCAATAGTATTACATGAAAGCAAATAATTCAAGAGACTTTGGCTTCTTTCGTTTTGATGGTGACCAAAACCCACACCAATGGTTCCCACAATTATAGGTCCCACTACATGTTTTCTCTTTGAATCATTGCATTTCGTGAAAGATCTAGAGATGAACAATTGTCTCAAAACATTATATCAACATCGATATTAGGTTTTGTATCAAAATTATTCCAAGAAATGGTAAGAGATAATCAATATATTCTAGATGGATGACATGGAATTGTTTAAAGAGTTTATCTTGTGAAAGATGGTCCGATTTAAAGAGTTTCCTTTATGTAATGGAGCAACAAAGATTACTGGGACCAAAGAGATTTGGTCAAAGCGTAAAGTTCCCTATAACCCATTGTTTTGGGCTAAAATTGCTCTACTTTTAAATCCAAATAGCTTAGCTCTAATTAATAACTATATAGTTTTTCCATTTCTCTTCTGTATAGAGATGAGAGCCGTTAATCGGGTGATTTTCTGTTATAAATTTCGATTATTTATTTGTTAACTCAAATTTATTTTCAAAACTTTATTAGTAAAATATAATAATGGGAATGTGGTGATGTCGACGGGGAAATATGATTAACGTGGACCCTAAACCATATTATTATTCTATTGTAAATTATAATTGTTTTTCTCCTACTTTCTTTTTCCCATGTGTTTTGGGAAAATCATATAAATCCACTGTAAGACGCCTCCACTGGCACGGTTCAGGACCAAACAAAAAGCTAATAACGAAAATTTAAATTAATATTGAATTCAAAGATCAAGGTCTAATCACTCTAACCAATATAATAAATATCAGATGACCCATCATTCCATTTACCAATATTTGATTTAGACAAGAGCCTATAAAGATGGTGTAACATAACATCATCAGATAATCTTTGGATACCTATTTGGCTATTTCTATGAAAACACATTCTCTATGCAACCTTTTTTTTCTCAAGAGAAAATAAAGTGATTAAACTTTTGGAATATTAGCAAATTATCATTCTTGTTTTAGTTTTAGTATTAACCTGCTCTTTGTAACTCAATGATGTCGTAAAGATAAGAAACATGGTTTAGATACGTGTAATGATTGTTCAGTTCAAAGTTAAAGCATAATTATTGTTGATTTTACATGGTGACTACTAGGTTAGTCAATGTTTAACATGTTGATTACCCCTTTTAATCAAAGCTGAACACAAGAATAAACAACTCGTTCTGTGAAAAAAACTGCTAAATCTCATGACTTGGTTCTGTAAAGATTTACAAATAAATTTATAAAATATGATATCGAGTTTCAATATAAATCTCTAATGCTTTGAGGTATAAAGTGAGGTATATATGCACATTTGTGTATAAAGGAAAGTTGTATAGATGAGAATCAAACCTCACTCGAAGAGAGAAGAGGACTAGTGAGGCTATCATTTCTGCTTCCAGAGAATCGAAGTGGGAGCAGAGCAGGATCTTGGTACGCAGTGACCAAGTTATCGTAAAACTCGCCCATTCTTGGATCGTTTTGATCTTCCTTGTCTCTCTTTGTCAACACCTAAAACAGCCACAAAGCACAGTGAGTTAAACTCCATATACACACCTTGTAATCTCCCCGGGAGATTTTCAGTTTTGCTTCTTTATTGTGTGTGTGGGATTTGTACCTCGGCAGGATACGCGGTGAATATAGGCATGAAGCGTTTACGACAGAACTCGTTGAAGAAAAGAGTGAAAACGGGAAGAGGGACAAGCAAATATGTAGCTAGTTCCATCTTCTTGAGAGCAAATAGACCGATTGCGATTGCTTGCATGAGCACAAGAGAGAATATCATCGTATAGTGTATCATTGGCCAAAACATCCCTCCTGTTTCATACTTTGGTTCGTACACGTTTATGAACTGCATCAGGAAACGCGATTGAGTGCTTTTAAGTCTAGAGGAAGGAGAAATCTAAAAGAGTATAAGATGTGTGTCAAACATACCTGGTTTCGGTAGATGATGTATGCAAGGCAAAAGTAGAAAAGGATGAAAGGAAGAATCAATGGAGCTAAGAAGAAGTATGTAATCCCAAGAAGCCCGAAGAAGAGAACTCTAGGGGTGTCTCTGTGGTACCGCATTGGCGGGATAACAAACTCATCGTCATCTGTTGGTTCGAGTGATCTTTTTACGTAACTGACCATGAAGGGAACAACTCGGAAGAGTTCAGTGAGAGTATCCGTCCATCCCGTTGTCACAACATAGGCGATGAAAAATGATGCCTGCAAATGATGTAAACAAGCCGGTTGAAACGAAGTCTGATTCTTGCTAGTTAATCCGTTAATTTCCATTTTTCAACCAAAGAGTTGTAACCATTGGGATGTGCCAATCAATATATGAGTATGTGGTTACCTGAGCCGGAACAGCCACAGCCAACTTGACAGGAATTTCCTTTGGATCAAGAATTACAGAAAGCGTCTTGAAGGCTGACCCAGAGAAAACAGTTGCGAAAAACACATTCCATATTGTGAACCAGATCACCTTGTTGCAAGCACTCTTTTGTATCTCGCTGTGGCAAATGTGCCCTTCGATAGAAGAGAGAAACTCCATGATAGGAGGTACGATTTTCAGAGACGTCTGAAGTATAAGACTTGGAAGGTATCCAGTTATTATTTGACTTACAATTTTCCTGCAGCAGAAATCAGTGACGTTTAGCACAATGAGCTTAAGGTATTGTTCAAGTTAATGGGAGTGAAAAATCTTAACTTACATTGATAGAATCAATGTCAAGAATGGGAACACGAATTCTAGTGCAGACAGGTTGGTGAGACCTTGAACAAGTACGACTGGAACAAGAAACAGGATAGTAAGGAGGAGACCAGCGAACACAATCACAATCTTAGCAAGCCATTTTTGCATAAATGATGCAGAAAAGAAAGGCCAGTGGACGTCATGAGGTTCTGGTGCTGGTTCTGTGAGCCAGTAAGTGGGGTTGATTGATTGTGGCATGTGGAGTGCCATTGCAGCACCATAGCGAGACTTGAATGATACAAAAGCAGCTCGAACTTCCTACACGATGAGAGGAAACATGCAAATAATGAGAAGGAATGAGGCATAATCAGGTGCTAAATCATCTGAGGCATACTTTTCCAAGTGATGAAACTTCAGCTTGCCCCAACCGTATGTTCTGTTCCAATTCCTGTAACACTTTCTCATAGTGACCCTCAGGAGTGTCCTTGCGGCTGAAGAATCTCATTGGCGTCTTTTTAACTTGACGAGGATCTGGCTTCTTACGTTTCGCTTGTTTATATAACTTTTTGGCACGATCCTGCAAGAGCAGAGTTGAAAAGAAGTGTAACCAAGAGATAAGGTTGTAATAGGTCGCGATAGCACGCACATACAAAGATATAATGTCCAACGGAAGGCAGATTAGCTCTTTCAGGACTTACAACGATACTTCGAAGTTTACTTGTTCGATTGATAACCACATGAGACAGGTAGGTAGAGAAATGATTTTCTCTAAAGAACCTATCAACAGTGTCGCTCACACTGCTTCCATCTGAAGAGGGGATATTGCGAACCAATATGGTGAACTGATGTGGCTGAGGTTTGGATGAATGGAAATGCTCAATCCTTTTCACGGCAATGTATCTGAATTCCTGTCAAAGAAAGCCGATACTAGTGACAATATACCTGAGTAAGAGAGCCAATACTAGTGACAATCTTCTAAAGAGCCATCACTAAGAACTTTGGTATTCATTTCGATAAAATAATTTCAGTAACCAAAAGACATGCCCTTACCAAGTAAAGAAGACAGCAGACAAATGCAGTCACAAGATATATAGCTCCAAAGTGAACCCATAGCCTGCAAGAGACCAAAAAGAGCTGGTATCTATAAGATTTTTAGATTTTCGTGGAGCAGAGTACTAATTTTAGGAAACCTGATTGCTTTTTTGGAACTATTATTGCTCTTGCTGCAAACAGTTCTTGTCTACTGAGACATGGGAAACTTTAGCCAGTACAGAAAGTAGTTTATATAAGCCTATGAGACGGCAACTGGCTCGAAACTAAGCTGCAGTATCTACTTCATCGGAGCCACAATAATAATAATACAAGAGTTTCAGGTTACCATGGTGAGCGGATTTTGAGGTTTGCAACAGAAAATATATCCAAGGAATTCCCTGACCAGTCAGCATAGTCAATCTGTATAAGTTGATCTCCGAAGCAGTTCACAGGCAAGAGAACAAAAACCCCAATGATCCCAGCAAACAAGAACACTTTCAAACTGCAGAATGAGAGAATAATCACCATACATGATATATAAACAAAGCAAATGTACAAACTATGGAATATCTCAAGTCTAAGATAGTCACAAATACCAGGATAAACTTACATGTAGTGGTTACTTGAAACTATCAAACAAATGAAAGTTACGGAAGAAAATTCCACGAACAAGGAAAAGAATATCAGAGATATAGAAATATTGCGGTATGTAGAGTTGGAATTACCTGAAAGTTATCATTCTCATAAATACAACGCCGTCAAGGCCAGAGGATTCCATCAGTTCCTTTTCTGATGGCTTCCATGATTTCCAAATCCAACGAACAGAAGGGATATACCTCGCCACTTTGTTACGTCTTCTTTTAGACGTCCCTGCTGCAAGTCGGCGTGGTAAAAACACCTCGTAGTTGTGTGGCTGCTTCCTCAGTACAGAGTAAAGTATGAAGAACAATACACAGAGGCAAGAGTTTATCCCAACAGACATAAGAAGAGCAGACACGAGCATCTTTTGGGGACGATTTCAATACCTCGAAGCTTGTAATAAACTCAGCTCTAGAACTGCATAATAAATCAAAGGAAGAAGCGCAGAGATTCAAGTTAACAAAACGAACTATGCGTTAAAAGAAATGTTCTAAAGAGAGTTTCACATTTCAACCATTAGACTAAAAATGTGAAACTCTCTTTAGAAGGAAGAAGGAGCTCATTCCAATTAGACTAAAAATGAACAATGTGCCCTCTCAACTGTTCGATCACTGTTCAAGTTGAAGCGCCAGATACTATTAACTCAAATTCAAATGTGTTTTTAGCTTAAGATTAAGATTAACGCAGAAATCCAACTTATATGTATCCAAGCATGTGATTGCTAATACTTATTCTGTAAAAATTATAGGATCAAAAGTGAGAAATCGAAGATCATATTTGAATGAGGGAGGTCAATTCGTAATATTCCAAGTTTCCAATCACTAAACTAGTGAATAAAGCTATAGAACTAAGAATCAAAGCATTTGAAGTCTTTGATCAATAATCCCAACAAATAAGCACATACGAAACTATAGAAAGGTCAAATTCAACACACAAATCCCAGATTCTACATTTTCTCCGTTCTCTAATAACACACCATAGGGAAAGAGAGAAAATCCGTCATCAATGGAATGCTCGAGACGAAATAAAAACTAAGAATCTACACAATCCGATTGAAAAACAGGGATCAATCACTGATTTTACGAGAATGGAGAATCAAACCTGAGCTTGCGTCTGAAATCGAAATCCAGAAAACGCGTTTGAAAGCTTCAAAGTTCAGTGATGGAAACAAAACTCACCACGAAATCGTATTGGCCCATAATCTCTGATTGATGTGAAAGCAGAGAGCAAATGGGAAGCAGAAGAAACAATATTATGAAATCGAGGGTCAAAAACACGAATATCTCGCGTTATAAAAAATAATTAATATTATCGCTACCAGAATTGCCCTCAACTATCTTTGTGCTTTTAGGAATCCTGATGGGTATATTCGTACATATTTAACAGTCAACGGTTTAGCACATAGCAACACCGGTCGATGAACAATAATTGGTCATGTTCAAATCTAACATGATATAATCATGTGTTTCCACATAAAAAAGAATCTAAACATTAATCAAATAACACCCTAGTAAAAACCATATGCTATTTTCAAAATTATATATTTTTACAGTTAAAACCCCATATATTAATTTTTTTTTTCAACCAAACTAACTCCATATATATTAATTTAGACTGCTAAAAAAATGTTTGTCTCGAAAGACAACTAATCTAACACCAAGTGACTTATATAAAAAAATAAACAATCTCATATTCGCGCGTTTCTTTTGCAAAATAGTCGACACAAACATTTAAATTAAGGAAATAAAAATAATATAAAAAACATTAAAGTATTCCAAAAAACACTAAAATTGTCAAGTTCCAATTGAAAAGAAGACCAATCCGAATAATTCTCAAACATTTTTATTAAATTAGACCAATCCGTCCTAAATTGCATCGATAAAATTTATTTTTCAATCAGACAGAACATCGCTCATATCAGTCAATTCATCTTGGCATAGAGAGGTTATAGGCTTTTTCTGCTTTTTAGTCCAATTAGATAAGATATCTCATTATCGACGACTACAAAACATCCCCTAATCCATTTACTAATTATTTTTTATCTAAAAAGCATCAATATAGCATGTCAGAATTTGAGGGTCAATCGTCAATTCACTCAAGAGGTTCTGTCTTTGTTCCATTTCTTTTTCAAGCTGATTTTTTTAGTTTGCACTCCTCCATCTTTCCTCTTCGAAACTATGTATGTAATTAATTTTTCAAAATTTAAATTATCGTGGATTTCTTGACCAAAAAATAAAGGATTAGTCTGCTAGATAACCATATTGAATGTGATAACAAATAATATAGCCATGATAAATTAAAATCTAAGCATTTTAAAGTTGTATGGACAAAAATACCCTTCTATCAGTGACACATCATTTTCTCTTTGTTGTATTATATACTATTTAGTTCTATTATATGCAAAATAAAATAATTCACTCCATTTCATTTTATTTTTTAATTTTATATATTTATATAAATTTGAATAAATCTCATTATCATACTAAAATACACAAATTTCTTAAAATAGTAAATAGTATTCTAATGAAAAATACGTCATTGTATATACAAAAGCTTATAAAAAGAATTGACTATACTATATGAAGATATAAAATAGTGTAGAATCACATATTATAATTTGTAAGATGTATAACGTAATTTTTTGGATTGTGGTTTATGATTTCAAGTTTAGAGTTTATTTTAAGGATTTAATATTCAACTTTTGGGTACTAGAGTTCAAAATTTAGAATTTAGGATTTACTTTCAGATTATTTTGTTAAATTTATATTTTTTAATGGTGTATTTCTTTAATTGTGCAAAAACTAGTATATTATATGGTTTTTATGTAGTTACTGTGTCAGTCTATTCTATATAGACTGTCGCGAATACTATTTTTGTTCAGTTCATCATAAATTCTACATAACTAAGCGTTAAATCCAAAATATTAAATCCTAAACCCAACGATTAATAAGTGCATATATATGTATAAAATAATAGAACTACGAATAAAGTATTGGTTTTTGTCATTTCTTTTGTTAATTGAGTTAGTATTAGGGGTGGAATTATTATCCGGTATCCGATCCATTATCCGTTCCTATCCGCTCCGGAAATACGGATATCCGGGACGTCCGGATCCGGATAGTAAAATTTCAAAGTCCGTATATCCGTTTATATTGATTTTAGTTCTTTTTATAATATATTATATTTATTTTGAAAAAAAACTATTCAAAAACTTAATTTATAGTTTAAATTTAATTTTTTTTTAAAAAATTTAGTGTTTTAATTTAGTTATTTAATTATTTTTCCGGATCCGGATATCCGCAGATATCTTAATTTTTTGTCGGATACCCGAAGTCCGGATATCTGGAAGTCACAGATCCGGATACTTTTTCGATGGATCCTGATCCGGATACCTTTAAATTTCCTGATATCCGGATCCGTCCCACCCCTAGTTAGTATACGCAACCATATCTTAGGGTTTATATAAAAAAAATTACTATATAAAATTTTTAAATAGAATAGACGTGATGCATTTTCGCTTAATTACATAGCAATTTTTCGAAAAAAAAATTAAACTATGATATGTGCAGCAAAAAATTAAACTACATTTTTTCGGTGATATCGAAAATTTGATTCATATTTAAAAAAAAAAAATCCAAACTAAATTAAAAAAATGAGAAAATGAATAAAAATAAAAAGAGAAAAAAGAAAACAAATTGAGTGTACGTGAGAGAGAGAGAGATAAAAGTGTCATTAATACATATGATACATGTATCATATAATAATGGTCATTTGCCTCATTATTAAATTTTTAGAGATAAAAGTGTCATTAATACATATGATACATGTATCATATAATAATGGTCATTTGCCTCATTATTAAATTTTTCTTTATTAGTTTTTCTAATTTTCCAAAAATAAAAATATTGAGGATTCTTTTTTGTCATCAATATTGTGGATTTATTTTAGGGTTAATTTGTAACTAATCAAAAAAGTTTAATAATAAAAAAATAACAAAATTTAGCATACGTGGCAAAATACAAACCATTAGATTTAAGTTAAATAGTTAGAGTTTTTAGTGTAATTTTTTTAAAAAAAATTGGTGATATAACACAACAAAAAACTATAATTTATTAACTAACCAATTTTTTTTTCTTAATAGATTATTTGGTTAGTTTAAAATTTTTTTTTTTTTTTGGTTACCAGCAAATTGACTTTTTTTTTTGTTTATTGAATGCAATTTTTCTTTATTTTAATATTTTGACATAGTACATTAAAAATTGGATCAAGCACGAAACGCTCCGTTTTGAGTCCGTACGATCTGAAAGAGGAAATCCAGCGGCCTCAAGCTTTGGGGGAGAAGAAGCACTTCTTTGATCCTTTCTGCGATCTAATCTTTTTTGTGATCCAATAAACTGCGAATCCAATAGTTTGCTGACTAATCGAAGAAGAAGAAGAAGATGAGCAACGTGTTTGAAGGTTACGAGCGCCACTACTGCGAACTATCAACTAATCTCACCAGAAAATGCAATTCGGCTTCCCTTCTACCCCAAGGAGGTAACACAACTCACAATCTTAGACAATATCTTAATTTGTTTTCTGTTTATACCCTTAATCTGTGAAAACCCATCTGTTTTCCCCTCCGAATCACGACCGACACATCTTCAATTTTGACTAGGTTTTGTGATCTGAATCATTTCTGAAACTTGTGGGAAAATTTGGGTATCATCTCCATAGATATGTAGTTTTGTTGTTGGATTAAAAGAGGAAGACGGATCAATTCAAGATGATAATGTATCTGCGTTAGCTTGTTTTTTGTTGGATCTTCCTGATGAATGGTTTTAAGTGGTTTTTTTGCAGATGAGAAGAAAGGAAAGCTTGCTGAGATCAAATCTGGAGTAGATGAAGCGGATGTATTGGTAAAACTAGCATTCTTTTGCCTTTCTTCTCTCTTGTTTCAATGCGCAAGATTTGTGATACATAGGTTTCTCCTTTTTTTTAAGATCCGAAAAATGGACCTTGAGGCGAGGAGTTTGCAGCCGAGTGCCAAGGTTGCGTGTCTTGCTAAACTAAGAGAATATAAATCTGACCTGAACCAACTGAAGAAGGAGTTCAAAAGAGTTTCGTCACCAGACGCCAATCATTCTGCCCGCGAAGAGTTGATGGAATCTGGAATGGCGGATCCGCATTCGGTAAACCGTGATGGATACTACTCTTTTTTTCTTTTACTTGTTACAAAGTTAAGAGCAGTCCGTCACCATTAGTCGTTGCTTCTTTCTTTGCTCTTGATTGACTTGCATGAGTTGCGCGAGTTTCTTCATTTTTCTCTGAGCAAATAGCAAACTCGAGTTAAATCTTTTCCGCTGCTTTGCCTTCCAGGTGTCTGCTGATCAAAGAGAGAGACTGACAATGTCAGTGGAGAGGCTTGATCAGTCTAGCGACAGAATCAGAGAGAGTCGCAGAACCATACTAGAGACAGAAGAGCTCGGTGTCTCAATTCTTCAAGATCTGAGTCAGCAGCGCCAAACTCTCCTTCACGCGCACAGCAAGGTACAGTCCCAGACATTACTGTCACTAAAGTTTGCCCGAATTAGACAGATCAGTCAGACATTACTCTATTCCAAATTTCCAACTATAAAGGCCAAGACTATTCACTGGGTGCAATGCAAGTGCAGTGCATGACCCTATTAATTTCCCATTTGGTTGCAGCTTCATGGTGTGGACGAGGCCATTGACAAGAGCAAGAAAGTATTGACGGCCATGTCAAGAAGAATGACGAGGAACAAATGGATTGTTACTTCAGTGATCGTGGCTCTCGTCCTCGCAATCATCCTGATCATTTCGTACAAACTTTCTCACTGATATACTCGCGCATTTGTGTACAAGATTATGATAATTCCCTTGTAATGGCTTGAGTCTCTTTCTGTCCCCAGGTTTCCCTTGTATGGTCCCAAAATGTGTTATGGCATTTTTACATATAATTATTAGAAAGGGTACATGTCCTCTCTCTGCTGTCTGAAACTGAAAATGCACAATTTCTATGGTTTAAACCATCAAATTATCCAGCACCAAGGATCAACAAATCTAAACAAAAGCTAAACGCATCTCCAGAAAAAGGCAACACTGCCGCATAAATCAAACTTGGAACATGATTGCAGACATTGATCTAATGTACAACACCCAAAGAAGATAAGATTGTTTGTTTGGGCTGGTAAACGAGAGAGAGAGTGTGTGTGTGTGACTGCCTAGACTTTTAGATGACCTTCTTCTTCTCGAAAAACGTCTTCAAGTGCAAAAACTGCATTCCTGCCACTCCTATGCAGACGAATAAAGAGAGGAAACTCAACCATGCCATTTTAGTGTTTGTGGACCGGTTCAGGTCTTGCATCTCTTCTTCCCTGAGGTGATACCAACAAATCAAAGTTATGTCAAATAGTATCTTCTTGATACCGCAGTGGATAGCATTACACCACCGAAGAAGAGAGAACGAAAGGACAAGGCTTTACCTTTCTCTAAGATAAAACATCTCGTCATGAATCGAGTTGACAGTATCAAGAAGGCTCTTCACCTCGAATTCCATGACCTGCCACACAAAATGACCAACAAAATTGCATAAGAACACGCATTGTTCTAAACACGAGGAACACAAAAGAACTAGCCCAACACCGCCAACATCCATAGAGTCTTTCCCTATCTATTTGTAACGCCAGCTCAAACAATTTTGCTATCACAAGTCTAAAGCTATAAAACTCCGTTATCTAAATTGTTCAGCTACAATCTACGCAAGAAATCGACAACCTTATGAGTTTGAAAAATGAGGGAAATTAGCCAATAGAGAAGAGAAACAAAAAATTGAGCTCACTTCGACTTGGCTCTTTTTGGCAACACTAGCCCAGCTCTTGGATTGAACACCAGTCCTCCACTCAAAATCAATGCTCAGAGTCACCTCAGGCCTATGATCAACGGCAGAGAAGCAAGCCATGTAATCACCTGTCTCCACTGCCGAGAACGCGAATTGACCCGAATCCACTTGATCCGCGTGATGGTAGCTGTTCCCGGAGTTTGACGTTACCTTTTATGAAAAGATCGCGCACACATACGAAATCAGATCTCTCCCAAACCCACCCAGAAGTTAGGTCAAAATCAGACGGATCCACGTACCTTGACGGAGATCTTGTGAGATGTCGGCAGAGTCTGGCCTTCGTGAGGGTTATCGATGCTGTATTTTCCAACAGTCATGGAATTGCTCTTGATGTCTTCGGCGATACACTTTGTGCGACCCGAATGCAAATCGAAGTGCAACGAGTGTGAAACTCGCGACCAAATCCCTAGAATCAGAAGCACCGTCCATAGTTTCTGCGACCGGAGAAACATTTTCGACAAAATCAAGAGAAGAAAATTAGAAACTTCTTCCTTGGTCGCTTTTTGTTTCCCTCTTTGCTTCCTCTCCTACGAGCCACAATGACGGTAAATGGGATTATAACACGTGTATATGTCTCATTGGTTAAGATGAGCCCGAACCTTCTACCTCGTCTAGAGGGTTCCGGTTTCAGAATTATTTGGTTTTTCTCAGTAAACCGGTTTGGTTAGTAGAGTGTGTGGGTTTAGGGAACATAAAATAAAAAAGGAAATAAACAACGAACACTCCTACTACACTTTGGAGAAGAAGATCCATAAATAGAGAGAGTTACCTGATCACAATCAGTCTCTTCTCATTCATCATTACTGCCAAAAACAAAAACAAAAAAAACTGAGAGAATGTCGAAAAAGATTAAGGAAGTGCTTCGTTACTGCGAAGAGAACTTTGAGAAAGGAAACCTCGAGCTTGCATTACGATGCGCAGTCTCAGTCTCCATGGCGAATCCAAACTCACCTGAGCCATACGCACACGTCACAGCTTACAGAATCCTTCTCACGGCAGCCAACAATCGAACGGCTACAGGAGAGCCTGACTGGTACGCCGTGTTGGGGGTCGAACGAGGATTATCATCCAAGTCGGTGGCGAAATCCATTGAGAGTCGGTGCTCGGAGATAATGGAATTGTTTAACGGCCAGGTTGGGGATTTCGAGGCGGTTTGGAGGGTCTTTGATCTGGTCAGACGCGGCATAGCCGAGTTGAAGAACGATGATAGAAGAAGAGCTTATGATCAACGTTCTGGATTTTCTCTTGTCAACTGAATTAATGTTACCGTACGGTGTTTAGGTTAATGTTTTTGCTAGTAGAGTTTCAGAGTTGAATGTAAACTCTCTATTCTACGTCTTCTATTAGGTCAAAGTTGGACATGTTAATATTATATCTTTGATCTCTACTTTTTTCTTTGGATTCATGTATAAATATATGGTCTTTACACATTGAATAGGTTAATTGGAAAAAATATAAACTGATAACTCACTCGTCTTTGTCATCAGTGTTGTCATCGTCGTAGTAATGGAAAGGATGTGGAACCGACTTGAAGGCTCTGTATTTGCCTACATTGTTCAAGTGTTCATTCTCCAACCTGAAAAATTTACACTACACATTACTAATCATTCCATTAGTAAAAAGTTGGACCTTTTCTTTTAATCTATGTACAGAAAAGTGTTACCTGAAGAAGCTCCATATGCCCCGACGAACAATCTCTAAACATGAAATAATGGTTGATACAGCGATTTTGTCGAGGGACTTCAAGTTGAACTCCAGCACTAGCTGCATCCATGCTACCCTTAGAATCACATTCACTACCTGTCAAAATTCAAATCATATATGCAACCAGATTCTTTATCCGATAATCTAATCGCGCATGAGATTCTCTGATATTTTCTAGTGTTACCATGGCTGCGAAATAGACGCTCTTGTGAGGAACAAGCAGTTTGTCTCTCAGGTATGGGTTCTCGGAATGCCTACGGAGGAGTCCCCAGTCTATAACAATGTCCCAAAATGTGCTCATACCCGTCGCAACACCTGAGCTTACAAGAGCCAAAATCTTCCAATTTCGTCCCTTTTTCAGTTCATACGCGGTTCTTATGATGACTGCAATGATTGTCAATAAGTATTTCAGAGCATTGTATCCGTGTACGGAATCTTTTTCCTCGCATAATCTGCGTATACACTGAAAAAAGTGATATCTGTGAGTTATAGATTTGGATGTGACAGAATCCGTGAAGGCAGTACAAAAAAAAATTAGAGATTGAATTGTGTGATGATACCTGGAGGAAGCGGAGCCAGTAAGGTATAAGAGCAACAACAAAGTAAAAGGCATTGTAAACGCCATGACTATGACATTTGTTTTGCCTCTGCAAGTATTCTCCTAAGCCATAGTAGCAAATAAATAGCTCAAAACTCCTTATGGCTTGTACCTGAACTTACCAATACAAATAACAACACCCTATTATTCTGACTCATTGACTGTCAAAACAAAGAATAATGCAAGTATAAGTTACAAAACCTGACTGGTTAGGTGGTCTGCCAAGAAAAAATCTGGAAGTGTAACCTGTGATGAAGATCAAAAACATGAAGATGAGATCTTTGCTGTTCTTGGGTTTCGTGAGTGGTACAGATATATGACAATTTCATACAATCACCTCGTAGAGAGGAGCACAAATGCAGTGAAGCAGTGATCGAATGAAAAATAACCGACTTGAGCGGTATACGATGTTGAAAGGACAAAAAAGTATGAGAAGAACAATCTGCAAACAAAAAGGGTTGTTTAGGCCTAACATATTCCATCTTATCAAACGATATTTAGCCACTACACAAAATGTAAACATCTTACAGTGACCAAACCCAAAGGAATAACTTCAGGGAGTGTCTTATGATCTTTTATCCTCCAGTCCATATCAAGCTGCAAATTTAGCAGGAAACAGATGAAAGCAAGCACCGCGAGACAGGTGCTTACCAGGAAAACTTCTCTGTAACCCAACTCCGTTCCCTGCTTGAAACCAAATATGAAGGTATAGTTGACTCTATAACGCCTCCAGAAGTATATATTCGCTGAGTACATGAGCATATGAAGAATGATGTATCCAAATAAGCTGCAGGACATGTCATGTTTGCGAGTGTGAGACAACAAAGATCAGTTTTCTTGTGAGCACATGTTCTAAGTCATTGAATAGAATTAATAATTGCCTGTAAAGGGGGATAATATTCGCCATGTATTCAGTACCGTAGTCCTTCTCCATGATATTTCTACTTTCTATCTTGAAAACAACAGCAATAACTAGTGCAATTGAGCAACCAGAAAAGAAACCTGTGAAAAATTGAAGAAAACTTATCAGAAAAGAAGAATAACATCTTTGAAATTTCAAATTTGACTCTCTCTCTCTCTCTCTCTCTCAGATTCCCTTACCAGAGAAGAATGTAACCCTGTGCCTTTCTCTTTTAACTTTTGGCCTTAGACACTTCATGCCTTCTCTTCGATTTCCGCTTGAAAAGTGCTTAACGAAAGTTACCTCTACTCTCTCCAGGAGTCTGTTAACCTAAATCAGGATACAGTGAACAAACAATTTGATGTACAAACATAACGGAAAACTGATTTTTAAGTCTCAAATACTCCACAAACCTCATCAGAACTCCCAATCAATGAATTATCCACAATTTTCATGTAGTTCCTTGATGCATTCCTCGAAGCAATCTACACATTAACGACGAAAATGAATACATCGCTTGACTCCGTTTCTCATGCATTTACTTTATTCTGCAGTGGGGAATCTGCAAGATATAGAAGAAGCTCTTCGTATCTAACCTTCTCGTACTTTTTCATAATCTTTGAAAATGCCAGAAGATTCATGAAACTGATTCAAATGACACAAACATAGAAAAATCAGTAGCACGGCAATATAAAAGAAAATTTGCTTCAGAAATTGAGCTTTGGCTGAACCTTCTCCTCACCTGTATTCCTTCAGACGTCGGAGTTTCTGATAGAATTCACTAAAAACAAGCCTTAACTGTTCCTCTGCTCTTTTTAATCCTTTCTTAGAGATTGGTTCATCATTTTTAGAATCTCCAAAAACCCCTTTTAATGTAGAAATAGGAGATTCAAGCGCATCATTCATCTTCACACGCTCAAGTATTTCACGGAGATCCTGCTTATCACCAGTACTACTAGCTTCCTCGCCGTTCCCATCAATATGAGAAACCGGGACAATGTCAGCCACAATATGGGAGGCCTCTTCTTCTGGAATGCTAGTTCTGTTTATACCGTGTACCATATCTGTGTTCGCACAACCTGCAAATATATCAAGAATTCAATAAACTGAAACTAGACGTTCTGAGCATTAGATGCTTCTTCTGATAAAACATTCTTGTTGTATATGCTTACCCGGTGTTCTCATTGTGCTATCGGATGTATCTACTACGACTTTATCAGAGGGATGCTTCTCCAAATTCAGGTTATTTGCATCAGGTTTTTGCACCTTGACCCGCAACGCAATCAGTGCATCCATTTGTTTATCTAGCAAAGCTGCTTCCTCCAGCACTTCCTCAACTTTGTCCCGGTAAAATTTGTTAACTTTGTTTAGATTCTGATCGAGCTTTTTGAAGAAGGATTCTTCGAATTCCCCTCCTTGTTCAGATTTCTTTAGAAACTTTGTCTTGTACAACTTACGAGAATCATCTTGCTGCACCGTATCAACTTTTATGACTTGGTCCTCAATGTCCCCTGCATGTTCACTGTTCCTGGGATGGAACGACAAGCCACTAAACGAACGGTGCAACGCCTCTGCCTGCTGCGACACCCTCGAGGCTGCTCTACTCAGCCTACTGTGCTTGTAGCTACGTATTTGTTTTAGAACCCTCTTCAAGCCATTGTAGTCCGTATAAGCTTCTACCCACTCTGGCACCATTTGCTTCTTAAATATTTTTCCAAACTTCATATTTTTGTAGCTCAATTTCAACCAAATGGATGCTATCACAAACTCCACCAAGAGAAGAAAAACTCTAATGACATTTGACAAAACCACAGGTAACTGAAAATTCCGTGGTTGGAGCTAAATAGAGTGGTAAGGATCAAATCACACACGCAGCCAGAAAATTAGGAGAATCTAGGGCTGTATCATAGTAACATTCCACCCTAATTTGGAAATGCGACTATTAAATACATAAGAGATCAACAAATCTGTAAAATCTATGATACTAGAAAGAAATCAAAAGGAAAATACAGGTTTGGGACCCAAAAGAAGAACGAATACGTTTTGCAATGGTGTACATTCATCATCGTGATTGGTCTAACAGAGCACGAAACTCCATGAGTAGAGATAGATACCTTGATGAGGAAGAAACGTTCAACTCGCTGATAGAGGCGCTTAATTAGGAGCTTCTCTGCAATTTTGACTCACGCCATTGAAGACGAAGGGAGACGTCGGTACTTGAAACGACTCTCTCTCTCTCTCTCTCTCTCTCTCTCTACTATCGCCGACTGATAGTAAGCGTTGGTTACGGCAAGAGATCGTGTGCGGCTGAGATCATGCTTAAGATCTCGTCTCTCTTCCACAGCCGTTGGATTCTTCTGCGAGTGACTGCCACGTGGCGTCCGATAAATGGAACGCGTGTTGATCTGTTGCGGCCGAAACCGAAGGAAGGAAGGAAGCAAATCATAGATATTAGATACTGTGGTTGACCATTATTTGGCCCACCAGAGGATGACACGTGTTGCTTCGTAAGCTCCAGTGTGGCAGTAAAACCGCATAAGTAACTAAGACCATCTCCAACATGGGGTTTATAAAGGGTCCTTAGCTCAAAAAAAAAAAAAAATTAAATGAAAAATGAGTTAAAGACAAGAACCGCTCCTTAATCAAGAAGTTTAAGAACCGCTTCTTAAGGACAAAAGCTTGAGAAAAAAAAAAATTAATATCTCTACGACATCGGTGTCTCCTCCACCAAACATCCAGCCGTATCCTACTCGCCGCCGCCTTTGGATTCGATCATCATCGAGCCAACATGACCAATCCACCGAGAAGACGACGACGACGACGAAGCGAGTGGTGCTTGTGAGGCATGGTTAGAGCACGTGGAACGAAGAAGGGAGGATTCAAGGGAGCTCCGATTTCTCCGTCTTTACAAAGAAAGGCGAGACTCAAGCCGAAATTTCTCGTCAGCTTCTAATCGGCGACTCCTTTGATGTCTGCTTCACCAGGGCCTGCATTTTTTTATTTTAGAGAATCTGTTCTGAGGATTCGTAGGATTTGGATTTTTAGATTGAGTTGAGTGAAATTCTATTAATGGTGTTGCTGATGTTTGGATCGATTGAAAGAATGGAAAGTTTTTAGGGGAAAAAAAGTTATGCAATTTTGAAGAATCAATTGTATTTTACCTTCTGCGATCTTTGGTTATATGACAGGTCTGGGAACAGAAAATTTTAGGAGATTGTTGCAGAGCAATTGCGGTGTAAGTGTACTGGACTTCACACCAAGAGCTGACAGTGGATCTCCTCGCGTATGTCTTAATCGACTAAATCAGGTAAATGTGGATGGGAAGCTAACTTTTTCCGAAGAAACACTAAAGTTCTTCTTTCATTAAAAACAGATATCTGGCTTTGACATGGATTCATAACCATCTCTGTTGCCTGATTCTCGAGTTTGGCTTAAAATGTATTAGGTAGTCAAAATTCTGCTTACTGTCTTTGTAGTACAAATGCAGACACCTAATTCGCCTCTAGTTGGTGGAAGTTCTGGTGGCCGGAAAGCTGGTAAATAGATCATACTTGTCTGCCATGGACAGGGGATAAAGAGGTATAGTTGTATGAGTTCTTATCTCTTAATTCATCTTTATTTTCCAGAATTAGATTTTCACTCGTTTAGGTGATAATAAATGCTGTAGAATAGTCTCACTCGCTTGAATGCTTATTTGTGATCAATGCTTGGTTGTTTGAGATTAGGTCTTGTCTTTATTATGACATTGATTGCTAACACAACTTGTTAGCTTTAACTTAAACACACAACCATAAACACAAAACCTCTTGTTATAAAAACACACAACCATAAGTCACGTATCCTCTTGTCCGTTGCTCTTTCCTTCTCCTTTGCTCTTTCCTTCTCCTTTTAAGAAACATTAACATCCAACAGAAACTAGGATATGGATTCAACGGATCCATATACTCAAAATTCAAGCTTTGTAAACCTCTTAAATAGTATACCCATCCAAGATAACCACAATATTCAGTATGAGAGTTTGTCACCTACTATACAACTTGGATCATCAGAAGATGTTGGGGAGCGTAAAGAAAGGAGGAAATGGACACCCAAAGAAGATGTGGTCCTCATCAGCGCATGGTTGAACACCAGCAAAGATCCTGTCGTTGGTAATGAGCAAAAAGCTGGAGCGTTTTGGAAACGCATCCAAGCTTACTTTAACTCTAGTCCACAACTCGTTGGTCTTCCTCCTAGAGAGTTCAGTCACTGTAAGCAAAGGTGGGGGAGGTTAAATGACCAAGTATGCAAGTTTGTGGGATGCTACGAAGCTGCAATGAAAGAGAAATCAAGTGGACAAAATGAGAATGATGTTATGAAAGCAGCTCATGAAATCTTCTTCAACGATCACCAGATCAAGTTCACGCTTGACCATGCATGGAGAGAGCTTCGCCATGATCAAAAATGGTGTAGAACTTCACTGGCTAAAGATGGTGGTGGAGAGTCAAAACGAAGAAAGGTTGAAGAGGGTTTTGCACAGTCGCCAGAAATCCATGGAGATGATGAACCAATGGGTCGTCCTCCTGGTGTGAAGGCAGCTAAGGCTAAAGCTAAAAAGAGTGGGAGCAAGTCGGTGTCAGTCTCGGAGTACCAGAGCATGTGGGACATCAAGAAGCAAGACTTGGAAATGAAAGAGAAGCTTTCAAAGAATAAACTGCTTGATAGTCTCCTTGGAAAGGCAAAACCACTTTCTGATATAGAAATAGCTCTAAAGAACAAGCTTATTAGTGACATGTTGTCATAAGTAGTCTTTCGCTAGTCTCATGGGTTGAACTTTGTATTGTCTTTGATAAATGTATTGTCTTTGATAAATGTATGATTCCAAATTTGGTAATGATAATGATAAATGTATTGACTGTGGTTTTGTTGATCTTTTGCAGGTTAATGTCGACAACAACATTCCTTTCTTTGTTCTTATCTGTGTGACCTGAAAAAGAACAAGTGAAGTACCCAGATGCTTCTTTAATCTCCTCATCCTTCTTTAATCATTTTTTTCGACTTCAGATGCTTCTGTTTGATAGGTTTCAATTTGCAGATATGCTTACCCACCACCCGATGCAAATATATTAGCCAACATTACTAATGCCCTTATCGCTGTCCCACCATTATACACCCAGGTTAGTTCTACTGTCACTGTATATGACCTGTTGATATAAGTGTTCTTTCATTTATAATCTGCAGATATCAACTATCTTGGAGAGCAAAAAAAACTAGAAAGTAATTTTAGACCTTTTGATCATAGGTGCTGCATCTCATGAACAAAATGAATCTTCCACCTCCTTTTCGCCTGGCCTTGCCCACACCACCTCTACCTAAAGCAGGCCCCCAACCAACTGAGTTGGAGCATCAATCTAGTAGCGAGTCAGAGATGGAATCTGATGAGGTATGACTCGTCATGCCCTATCTGCAATTTATGATAATAGTAAAACGGCTTCATGCTAAGCTCGTTATGGTTTCTTAGATGTACATATCATAGTTGTGATCTTGCTTTGTTCTCTTTTTTGTTAGTAAACTTATGTGATATTCGATGCATATACGTCCTTAGAATTTATTAGTATTTTCTCTACTCTTTATATTCATTGTTATTGAGTACTTGGGTAAGAATTGTGATGGTATTATTACGTTTAGGATATTTGTAACGTCTATGCCGATACTTCTCCTAAAGATTTCTCTTGGCTCTTGTCTTTCATGCAGTGGGGATGTAGCGGTCTGCTTCTTGAAGTTCTGATGAAGCTGCTTTGAATCTGCAGATTATTCTCACTTCCACTCCTGTGTCCAGAAAAATGTTAGAAACAGAGTTTTTGAAAAAGAGATCTTCTTTGTGATGTTTGTTTTTTTCTAATTACCAGACATGAAGTAACTGTGTTTAGAGAAAGTGTTGTTGGAGCAGACGTCACTTTATTATCAATTTCTTCTTCATCTTGTCCACAACAAGTTATGTGGTTGCTTTTTTGTGTTATGTGGTTGGTGTAAGAAAAATAGCTGTTCATATGATACTATGTTGGTCAGTAAATGGCTTTGCAAGTAATGGCCCCACTTACAGGGTTTTTTGTTGGGTTATACCGACAGAAGTTTGTCACATTTACAGGTTTTTTGTTGGGTTATACCGACAGAAGTTTGAAAATAAAGGCAGCACTTGTTACAAAAGCAGCACTTGTCACATTCATCTTTTCTTTCTATATATTTGTTCCGATACATGTAAACAAAGCAGCACCATCTTTTCTTTTGAATATCTTCTATTTTTATCAACACCACCATCTCTTCTCTTCTTTCTTTACTACCATCTCTTCTTTTTTTTATCAGCACAACCATCTCTTCTCTTCTTTTTTTACTACCATCTTTTTTTTCTTTCCCAAATAACAAAAACTTGTACTTGTTACAAAACAATTTCAAAAAATATGGCATCTTCTTCAAGTAATTCTTTCGACGGATCAATTGATGAAATTTTTGATCAACTCTTCGATCAAAAATTTGAGAATATGTTGGACGCCGTTGGTGATCGTCAAGAAGCAACAAAGGCAAAGAAAAAACGAGCCTATATTGAAAGAGAACGTGAACAAGGACACAACCGCTTATGCAACGATTATTTCAGTGAAAATGCAACGTACCCTCCTCAAATATTTCGACGCCGTTTTAGAATGAACAAACCCTTGTTCATGCGTATTGTTGATCGACTCTCCAATGAACTTCCATTCTTTCAACAAAGAAGAAATGCTACCGGAAGGTTGGGTCTCTCTGCACTACAAAAGACTACAGCAGCAATTCGTATGATGGCATATGGTTGTGCGGCTGATGCGGTTGACGAATACCTCCGCCTTGGTGAAAGCACTGCGATTTCATGCTTGGAACATTTTGTTGAAGGAATCATATATTTGTTCGGAGATGAGTACCTAAGAAGACCCACAGCAGAAGATCTTCAACGACTACTCGATATTGGAGAGATACGCGGATTTCCCGGGATGATAGGAAGCATCGATTGTATGCATTGGGAGTGGAAGAATTGCCCCACTGCTTGGAAAGGCCAATATACACGTGGATCTGGAAAACCGACAATCGTTTTAGAGGCTGTAGCTTCACAAGATCTTTGGATATGGCACGCTTTTTTTGGACCACCAGGTACCTTAAACGATATCAATGTTCTTGATCGCTCACCAGTTTTTGATGATTTATTACAAGGTCGAGCTCCAAAAGGGAATTACTTTGTCAACGGACACGAGTATCATTTGGCTTACTATCTCACAGATGGAATTTATCCTAAATGGGCAACATTTATCCAATCTATTCCAATTCCACAAGGTCCGAAAGCATCTTTATTTTCTCAATATCAAGAAGCTGTTCGTAAAGATGTCGAGCGTGCTTTTGGAGTCTTGCAAGCTCGATTTGCCATTGTAAAAAATCCAGCTCTTATTTGGGATAAGGTAAAAATAGGAAAGATTATGCGAGCATCTATAATACTTCACAATATGATAGTAGAAGACGAACGAGATGGGTACACTCAGTTTGATGTATCTGAATTTGCACAAGCAGAAGCAAACAGAACTTCACAAGTTGATTTCACGTTTTCTACAAATAGATTTGCATCAACAATTGAAAGCTGATTTGGTTGAGCATATATGGCACAAATTTGGCACCCCTCAAGATTACAACTAATCGTTTTTCCGGTTTCAAAATCCATATTTTGTATGTTTTAAATTTCATGAAATGCAAAAAAAATCAATTTTTTTTTTCATTAGAACCTCTAATGAGATTCACTATTGGAGCAGAAAATAATTAAGGAACTTTAGTGAGGTTCTTAACTTTGAAATAATCAAAATTTATAATAAAATAATTGATTAGAACCCCATTAGGGGTTCACCTATTGGAGATGCTCTAAGTGCGTGCAATTTATATTATAACTTTTAACATGTTCAAAACAAAGCAACACAGCATATTGATTCTGCAGGAGAAATCCAAATGATAGATATGCCAAAACTAAGTCTACATCATTAAACCTTGACTCCTCCACACATGATTTTCCACCCTCTTCGGATCCAAATCCAACAAGGCCTTAGTCACAAAGTAAGTACTTATCAGTTGTTCGAATTGGTTTGCTCATCAGGTATTGCGCGCTCACCGCTGCAGCAGTAGAAATGTGGCAGCTTAACTCTCCCACAACTCCTGGAAAGACAACAGTGTCATGCACAGATAAGCTGGTGGTACCAAATAACATTGTGCTAAAATAATGAAATAATGACCATAACAAAGTTTTTCCAAGAAGCACTCTCAGATTTTTCCAGAGCAACAACAAAGACAACAAGAGCTCTTCCATAAAGTGCATGAATGTTTTCAGCGTGAATTGATTACTCGCCGTTTTCTACCAGACGATGGTAGAAAGAAATAGAACATTAGTTTGTTCTGAAGATTAAAAGCCAGATTGAATACAAAACTTAACCAATGGATATATTAAGTAAGAACCATCAAAATGTAAAGGGACAGCAGAAAACGATCTCATTACCTGCAACGGATGATCACGGGAGTAGGTTTAAGGGCCTTTGGTCCATTTCTTATCCCTCTCTTGTGTTTAGAAACCTGAATGATTCACAAAAGAAAAGCTAAGTTAAACTTTTCCTACCAGTTTTTCAAAGAGATTAAAAGGCGTAGTAGGTGCCCTGATAAAATCAATGATTCTGATCCTAAATGAAACTAATCAGATTAACATGTTAACAGATCCCAAGGATGAGCAGCGAAATGGCCTAAAAATAGCCAAAGAGACGACAATTATGAGATAATGGCCGTTGATTCTCGTCTGTTGAAGTCAAAATCTGGCGCATATGATCGCAAGATCGAACCTTTACCAGAAAATGTAATCAACAAATAATGCGGTCAAAATAGTGAACCTCCCTAAAACCCTAGAGGGACACAAATTCCGTCAAGAAAGCTATTCCCCAACGCCACAACACTTCAAAACCCTAAAAATCTCAAATTTGCATATTCGCAGTGGTAAATTAAAAGCGGAAAAACAATTAGGAGAATGGGAATCTCGTTACCTTCTTCTTGGGCACAGCCATTAGCTCGATGGATCCACCGAAAGAGAAACTCGGGAAACCGAATCTGAAACTCTTTTCATCATTAAAATCCGGTTGATCCTGATAGAACTCCGGTAAAACCAGCGGCGGCGAAGCGGTGGGGAGATCGAATGCGCCGTCCAAGGGAGGAGGAATCGCGGAAACGTGGCTGAAGCTACGGGATTCTAACATGCGCCGGGATTCAACCGCGGCGCGTTTTAGCGTCAGTCTCAACGCCATTGTAGGTGATGGTGGCGAGACGAAGGATGATACTTCTTTGCACAGTAACGTCTGAGAGCAGAAGACAAAATACGGCGTCGTTTCATCGTGGCGCCTACATCATAACCAATTATTAAAAACCCGACCTTACCCGGCAGGTCAGACCGATTCAACCGTCGACCGGTCGCTTGTTCGGTCCAAGTTATTATTATTATTATTTTTTTGTCGTCCGATTTCACTAAGTAGTCCATTGGACATTACAAAGTGACTTCCAAAAACCCATTACAACCCATTTTTAAGCATTGTTATCCAACTGTTACAATGACAACTGTTAAAAACTTTTTCGGGGATTTAAGGGAGATCCAAACTCCCAACCAGAAAAGACTAGTACCGGAAGAAAGAGCAAGAGACTCCAAATCACCACCGCTGGGTATTGACTTCACCGCCGCAACATAGTAAAAAAAGAGGAAGCCAATTCCTATAAAAGAGAAGAGAAACATAAAATCCAATCAAAGTCGAAAGAGGAAATCCCTCTTAACGGAAAATATATTACAACAAAAAATCGGACCACGACGAGAAGGTAAAATCCATTTAAACGGAAATCTCTTTTCTCTCTCTCTAAAAGATAAGTTAGAGAGAAGAGAGAGAATATTAGGTCCTAATTATTCTTGTTCTAATTTATATCCCGTATTTACTGTTTTACTTTAAAATTCTCGACGTATTTGATTCGTTTGTAATAATACCACTTGGTAACCAAGCCTTTCAATTTGATTTGTCTTCTTGGTTACCAATCGTTTTTTAATGTAAAAACAACTGTTGTTAACTCATATTAACTCACGAAAGTTTATATGTTATTCGTGTTCACATTCTAAATTTTATTGGTAGTATCAATTGAAAAATGCGAGCTGTTCTTTTGATTACCAAGTGAACATGCAGATGGAACGAGGAATTGAAAACACATTACTTAAATAAATGGTTAAACATACCGTTTACCAAACCGAAGATTGGATTTCAAAGAAAAAAAAACTTTAATTCTTTTATGTACTTAAATTGTTTATTTTTATTACTCTCTTGAAATTTTAATATTTCAAAAAGAAAAAAATTCAAATATTTACCATTCAAACCGATTTTAATCAATCATAATCGTCGTTCAACCGTACAATTCACTCAAACTGTCATCTTTCTTATTTTTTACCATCATTCTTTTATCATTTTTAAATTATGTTTTCTCTGACCATATTTTGATTCTGAATAGCGATGTACCGTCCCGCACCAAACAATAACAAAAATATATATTTATATATATGTATGTATAGTTTTTTGTTACTATTCGGACCTCCCGCACCTATCCCGCCCCACACCGCATTGTCACCATTCGAAGCCTTTATGTAATCGTAAAAGATCTATTTACTAGGTTTCGAATGTTGATAGTGCGATGTGGGACGGAATAGGTGCTGGACAGTCCAAATAATAATAAAATGTATACATACACATATATAAGTATAGATTTTTATTACCGTTCAATGCGGAGTGGTGCGTGTTAGGAGATCTCGGAAGATACGAGATCGAGATATAGCCTCTCTTGTAATTAGTTAATTCTATTGTATAGTTTGGCAATTTACCCAAATGTAACTAGGTCTAATATTTTGTATATAAGGCAAAATTTTAACACTTTTATGAATGAGAGAAACCGTTAATACTTCTAGAGTTTTCTCCAAATTTGACATGGTATCAGAGAAATAACCACATGCTAAAAGGCTTTGTTCGATTCTTGGCCGTTTAACGCCGCCCATCTATCTTTCTGATCTTCTTCTTTCATTTTTACCTCTTTCTTCCTCGTTTTCTATTTGACATTTTTCCTCATGTTTCATTAAACCGATTTCTTCTAGTATCTTTTTCTTTCTGCTTTCTGTTCTTCTTATTCTCTGTTTCTATTTGTCATTTAATTAAGTTTTGTTTGGATTTAAAATATTGAAAAAAAAAAACGAAATAGACGTGATATGCTCTTCTTTCATGTGGCTCTCTATCAACTCCAAAATAGATGGTGCCATGAAGATGATGTGTGGATAATTACTTCAACGGAAATTATATTGATTCGACAGGGTGATGACGAATTTGAACCAACCATGATGGTGTTGCTGTGGATTATGAGCATGGACCTATTGATGGGTTCGTTCAAATTCAATGATGTAATTTTTCTTCTTCAGTTTTTATGTGGCTATCTATCAACCACGAATTCGATAATGGCCACGAAGATAGTGGTGGAATGATGGCTCCTCCGTATACGGATCCGGCGGTGACGTGACGATGAGACGATGGAGATACACAACTATGATTCTGATGTATTTTCCACTGAATCGATGACCCTACGGTGGGGTATAAACACCGATGAAGATCGTATGACCGAGTATAAATCCCATGAAGATGACCCGACGACCAGGTATATCACCAATACTTTGACGATGAGTCCAATCTCATATGTGTTACCACATATGAGCTTGCAGGAGGGTGTTAGGAGATCTCGGAAGATACGAAATCAATTTCAATTTGAAGATATGGCATCTTTTGTAATTAGTTAATTCTATTGTATAGTTTGGCAATTTATCTAAAATATAATTAGATATAATATTTTGTATATAAGGCAAAACCTTAACATTTTTATGAATGAGAGAAACTGTTAATACTGTTAGAGTTTCTTCGAAATTTGACAGTGCGGAATTGCGGGATAATATGTCACATCAAAGAGTTCTCACGGTGTCTATTATTATTATTATTTTACGAGGTGCGGTTCATTGAATTGATACGTCCCGCAAACTATATTTTACTTGAATGGAACCAAAACTTAAATTTATCCCTCCCGTAAAGAATCAGTCCCGTCCCGCAGCCTAACTAAGATAAATAAAGAGATTAGGATGACGACTTGACTAATCATCGTCACTCATTTATATTTTGATTTCTTAACTAAATTTAGAGCTTTAGTTTGCGTCATCTCACCCTGACCTCCTATCTTTTTTTATCATATCCATTTTGTCCCATGCCCTATATAGTAAGTAAATTAATGGCTTGGTGATATATATGAATATATTGTTCATGTGCCTTTTTAAATATAAAATTATATAATATAGGTACACTTGTAAAAATAGCTTTTTGGGGGTTTTTTTTTTAATTTGTGGAAATATCTTTTTTTAGATTACCATTAAAAATAGTTTTTTTAAAACTTTTGGAAAAAAAATGTTCATGTTCCATTTTATCACAATTTAGTACTTTTTATAAATTTTGGACAGTTTCTGATATGTTAAGAAGTTCACGTCAAAAATTAAAATGAAACCTAAGTAATATATAAGAAACATAGGTTAACCCATTTATTACTAATTGGTTTTAAATTGAAAGTTGATGAAACTTAACATGGTATCATAATTTGACATACGAAAGATATGTTATCGATCATAGAGTGTGACTGGTAAAACAAAATGAAATTTTTTTTTCTTCCGATATATTTTGGATCCACCACAAAAAAATTTCTTTTTTTGTAAAAGAGAGAGAACCAGAGTAATTTTTACTACTGTTATTTACGGGTGGAAAGTTTGCTTATGAATAAAGAGCATTTGATCAAAAAAAAAATATGATAACTTTTTGGAGTGTGCCCATAATATATCAGAAGAATTTTTTCTTTTCATTTGTTTTACCAATCACACCCATAGAGTGAGATTATGTTCGAGATGGAACGGAAAAACCATCATCTCTAGAGAATGTATTAGAAATTTAACATTGAAAATTGATATAAGACCTAAATAATATATAAGAGACATGTATCAATATATTTATTGCCAATTGGTTTTCGATGAAAAGTCCATAAAATTTAACATAATATTATATATGTGTGCGCCACCGCTAACAATTTTTCACCAAAACGTGATGAATAGTGTGTGGATTCACATTTATATTTTAAAAAACTATTTTGTTAAGTGATAATTCTTTTAATCTCATTTTCTCGTGTTTTGAATGTAAAAACATATTATCTGACATATAAAACAAGATTTCGTTTTTACGATTTTTATTTTGTAAATTTTGTTTCTCCCGATTTGATTAAACAAACCATTTAATTAAAATAAAAATGCATGGTAAAAAACAAATTATGAAATTAAAAAGGCTACTAAACCTAATTTTCGTATAATACATGTACATAATATATGCCATGTACATAAATGACTCATGACATGGTATCCGAGTATCCGACCATCAATTTTATATTCTCTATATAAAAACTTTTACCTTCGTTATGTTAAAAGGCCAACGATTTCGACAAATTTTTTATTTTGATTATGTTTTGCGAATTCAACATTCTTGTTTCACCTAAAAAGATATCACAAACCATCAGATTACGACATGAACCATCTTTTCAAGCCCATTGTATAACAAATTCATGTTTTTATGTTTGTCTTCTCAGTGTCTTCTGGTTTTCACCTCACCTATGTAGATAAAATTTTGGTTTAAGCGTTAGAACGTTCTTGGAATACACACATCAATGTTCTATAGCTTATATGCTTTTGATGATTGTATAGAAAAGAAATCATGTATATTAGTTCTGCTGGCATGAACAATTGATTTGGTCTATCAAATTCAATTGCGAATTCGATATTACATTTGGAGATTAGTGACTTACATTTTTTGGATTTCTATATATATTATCAAAGATTAGTCGGGATATGAAGATACAATATATATAAAAAATTGTAACTTGTTTGTTTTAAAAATGTTATCAATGATTCAATATGATGCTAATATGAAAAAAGAGAAATTTGTGAAATCATTGCCTATTAATCTAAATACGAAAAATAGTTTAAAACCGTGAAATAAACCGAAACAAACCAAGTTTTATACAAAGCTAATCGTATAATACCAAACCAAAACTAACATATATAAAAACAAAAGTTGATTTTGATAATTGTATGAAATTGGTTTTTATCCCTCTTTCTCACTTTAAATCTGGAACGTTCCTTCATTCACATCTTTGAGTTAGGTATGACACGGTTACGATTACTATGGTTAAAGTTATTTAATCAACGGTTACAGTTGTAAATTTTGGTTAATTTAATCTTAACCATTTAATATGGTTAAAACGGTTACGGTTAACTACGATTCCGGTTAATATGGTTATGGTTATATACAGTTACGATTATTTGATGATTATGATACGGTTAATATCAAAAATATAATTTAATAATAATGTATTTTTTTGTTTTAAATGAAACAATGAAAAAATAAATGAAGATTACTATGATTTTTATTAAGCTAATATGACTTTTGAATTTTTATCTTTACAAACGAAATTATTTATTTTCTTTCTGTTTTATTTTTTTTTGTTTTAAGTAATGACCATATTTTATTTTAAATTTAATTATAAATTCTGAACATAACTAAAATGTATCTCAACTCAATAACACGATCATCCAATTAGTTAGAAGCCGAGATAATTTTTCGATATATACTTTTAACTTTGTGTTCGTGGTGTAATCGTGTAACAACATCTCAAAGTTATTCTACTTTTTTTTCTTTTCGTTATTCTTTTTATTACAAATTTACTGTTTTTGAATATTAGTTATACTTGTGAGACAATAATACATTTTAACACATTCACTTTTAGTTAATATATCATTTTTATTTGTTTTAAATATTTTAGACTTACACTTGATAAATATTTGATTATACATAATTTTCTGTCATATTAATTATACATAAGTCATTGTTAAAAGAATTAATTTTATTTTTAAAACGGTTACGGTTATAAGTTTACGGTTTTAACCATACGGTTAATCGACAGTTTTGATACGGTTGCGGTTAATAAATGGTTACGATTAACAATTTTTTTAACTATAACTAATAAATTTTTACGGTTAATGATTATGGTTTTTAATCATTTTGTACGGTTACGATCCGAAATACGATTACAGTTTGATTTTGGTCATGCCTACTCTGAGTAACAAAAAAGGAAACTTGTGCCCAATCTAAACTCAGCGTGTGGAGTTCTTGACAAATGTAGTAAACAAAGATTAATCATCCAATTAGGGAGTGGTAATGAAACTATTAGATAAGAGCATGCGTAATTAGTGACATCTAATCATTGTTTAATTATAAATCCGCCGTGGCGCGTGGGTGTATGCCCTCCACAATCCTTATCTGAGTTATCCTAATGTCTTTTTACGTGAAAACGACACGTCATCAAGAACCAAAATAAATGGACCCCCCTAGCCTTATAGTGTGCCACGTTTCTTTCCAAAATTATGACAGAGAACGGTCTTCACACTCTTTTGTACCTTTTTTTTTTTGAGTGTAATACAAGTTGTTTAGTACTTCTCCTTTGGCTTCCTATGATTATTTGTTTTTGATTTTTGACAAATGGATAATTTAGGCCTATAATTTACTAGATTTATAATTAATTATTCAGATTTTAAAACTTTTACTCAATGCTTTTTCAGCAGTCAAATAATGAGATCTAGACGAAATGTAAATAATTTTTAAGAAATTGAACTTAAAAAAGTAGTGAAATATATATGTATGAAGGCCTATATTCCCCGTAAAATTGGGTGTTCATATATATATATATATATATATATATATATATTGTCATGCAATGTAAACTATATAGTGCAGATAATAATAATGTTATATATGACTTTTGATAGATGGGCTTATATATGGATAGGGTAGACAAAGATAGGAGGAAAGCAATAAAGAAGAATGAAAAACGAATATTTGGGGAAATAGGACAAAAGAATATACTTTGTGTTTGAAATGGAGATTCACCTAAATAAATACATATACTAAAGCCATGCAACGCAACCAAACAAATCAGTGGTCAAGCACACTCAATTATATGTCCAATGTCTTCTCTTCTTTTCTACGAATACGAAGACCCTTTAGAATCCTCACAATCAAAAGCTATTTTCTACACCTATTGGACAATTCTAACTAATTGGCTGCTCATAAAATGTATAATTAAGCTTCATAAATAATTAAATATAGACACAACCCTGTTATATATATATATATGCGATTCTAAAAATTATAGAACCAAAACTATTTAAACTAAATACCGATCAAATTTATCGTCATAAAAATATAAATATAATTAGAAATATATATATATATATATATATACAGTCAGATAAAACTTTTTTTCTTTTTTAGATCACATGCTTATCAGCTATCATGCAAAACAACATCTAACTCAAATTCCTTTTAAAGCATTTTTAACCCTGACTGCTCTGGATGACCATTAGACAAATTTATATAAGCCTAATATTATATGGAAGAAAAACAATAGGTGACTAGAGACAATGGATAGGACATCAGAAGGATACAATTAATTATTATTTAAATCACAATGTACCAACCAATAAGAAAGAAGTGACGCACCCTAAACGCCAAAAAACCTCAAGAATATAAACCCTTCACCTTCTCGGCTTTCTAACATTTCAAAAACCATTTATCAAAAAAAAAAAAAAAAACATTTCAAAAACCAACCCCCCCCCAAAAAAAAACAGTTCCTGTTCCATTAGATTCTTCTATAATTGTCCGAAAATCATGGAAATAAATTCCAATTCTACGCTCCCTCCAGGTTTCCGATTTCATCCTACCGACGAAGAACTCATCGTCTACTATCTCCGAAACCAGACCATGTCCAAACCATGCCCTGTCTCCATCATCCCAGAAGTCGATATCTACAAATTCGACCCCTGGCAATTACCCGGTTCGACCCGGTTATCTCTCAATAATTGATCCAGTTGTAAATATTTTGGGTTTTGTCGGTGATGTTAACTCTCCCATTTGATTTTTGTTGTGAATCTGAACAGAGAAAACAGAGTTTGGAGAAAATGAGTGGTATTTCTTCAGTCCGAGAGACAGGAAGTATCCAAACGGAGTCCGGCCAAACCGAGCAGCTGTTTCCGGTTATTGGAAGGCGACCGGCACAGACAAAGCAATTTTCAGCGGTTCGAGTAACGTGGGTGTCAAGAAAGCTCTCGTCTTTTACAAAGGTCGACCTCCCAAGGGAATCAAAACTGACTGGATCATGCATGAGTATCGTCTCCATGATCCACGTAAAGCATCAACGAAACGTAACGGTTCCATGAGGGTAAGCACTAAGCAGAGGAAACAAAATTTATATAACTCATGTTTTATTTTATAACATGTTTGGTTAAAATGTTCTTTTTTTCATTTTTTTTTTTTGCAGTTAGATGAATGGGTACTGTGTAGGATATACAAGAAGAGAGGAGCAGGGAAGCTTCTGGATGAGAAAGAGGGTTTCATGGATGACGTACAAATCGATGAGACATTAACAGCTGTTACGAACGAAGCAGAGAGAAGAAATGAAGAAGAGATAACGATGACGTCGACGACGAAGCTTCCAAGAATGTGTTCGCTTGCTCATTTGTTGGAAATGGATTATATGGGACCCATTTCTCATATTTTAACACCGTTCGATCTTCATCATCCTGGTTCGGACACCATGACCGAGTCTGGTTGGTTCGGAGATCTACAGATTAACCAAGACGAGATCTTAAACCATCATCGTCAAGCTAGTATGTTTCAGTTTTAGTGATGGATTAGTAAAACAAGAGAAAAAAAGTGAAAAAGATGTTCTTGGAAAGTTACTTTGGTACATATTTCGTTAGTTTGGGGTACAAGAAAAGTTGTAAAATATTAATTAAAGATCCAAATGGGATTTTATATTTTCTCCCATATGAATGTGAAATGAAAACATGTTTAATTAAAGTTAAGCTGTTTCAGCGTGATATGACGGAGTCATGAAGTTGATTTACCTTACACTAACTAATAAACAAAAGCCTTTTATGTAACATACGATATTTTTTTAAAAGATATTAAAAGAGAGATTGAGATTACGTTTAACTTGGAATGAAAAAGTCGATGGCGTGTGGAGGAAACCTACGCCAGATACAATGCATTTGGGTGCTTATCTTTGTCGTTTTATTAGATAACGAATGTTACTTGTCATCATCGTACCTTTATAAGCTCAATCAATTCGATTCGGTCTGCGCAGGCTCAAACATAATATGTGGGCCCTTTTTGCTGATTTTCAATTTTGACCGGTTTTGTTGTACCAAAATGACGATTCACGGTTTACAAAAACCAAGAGATAAGCCTAGTTTTTAGAAAGAACACACCAAAGAAGTGAAGCATTTTTGGCATACAAAGAATGTTAGCTAAGTTGTAGATTGCTCACATGCTTTGCTGATTGCGGAACAAACCCGATAGAGATATAAAAACTCCAATGAATCTTGTTTTTCAGATTCAAAGAGACGAGGAAAATGTCGATGTTGATGGTTGTAGCTTGTATGTTGATATCATGGATCTTCTTGCACCGATGGGGACAGAGGAAGAAGAGAGGTCCCAAGACTTGGCCTTTGGTTGGAGCAGCGATCGAGCAGTTAACCAATTTCGACCGAATGCACGATTGGCTCCTTGAGTACCTCTACGACTCAAGAATTGTAGTTGTCCCCATGCCTTTCACCACATATACATACATAGCAGATCCCATCAATGTGGAACACGTCCTCAAAACAAATTTCTCCAATTACCCAAAGGTGAAAACAGAAACAAACATTTTATATCAATATTTATGCATTACGTGTTGTGATTTTTATTTAAACTTTTTTGTGTAATAAGGGAGAGACGTACCATTCGTATATGGAAGTTTTGTTGGGAGATGGGATTTTCAATTCAGATGGTGAGCTTTGGAGGAAACAGAGAAAAACCGCGAGTTTCGAATTTGCTTCCAAGAATCTAAGAGATTTCAGTACTGTAGTGTTTAAAGAGTATAGTCTCAAGCTCTTCACTATCCTTTGCCAAGCATCTTTCAGAGACCAACAAGTAGATATGCAGGTAACAAATCCATCAAATCAAATCTGTAAACTTAGTTAACAGAACAATGTCGCATTTTCTCTTTTCTTATATCCATTTTTTTTATATTTTGGCTGCAGGAATTGTTGATGAGAATGACTCTAGACTCCATTTGTAAAGTGGGATTTGGTGTGGAGATAGGGACATTGGCTCCAGATTTACCAGAGAATCGCTTTGCTAAGGCTTTCGATACTGCAAATATAATCGTAACACTTCGTTTCATAGATCCTCTTTGGAAGTTGAAAAAGTTCCTTAACATAGGCTCTGAGGCACTCCTTGGTAAGAGCATAAAAGTCGTCGACGATTTCACCTATTCAGTCATAAGAAGAAGGAAGGCAGAGATATTCGAGGCACAGAAATCTCCTGCCAACAATAAGGTAAATTATAACTCAAATGCATGTATGCACTTGTCACACTAGTAACATTTTTTCCTCAAAATCTACCAGATGAAGCACGATATACTCTCGAGGTTCATCGAGATCAGCGACGATCCTGAGAGCAAAGCAACTGAGAAAAGCCTCAGAGATATTGTCCTCAACTTTGTAATTGCTGGAAGAGATACAACAGCAACAACTCTCACTTGGGCTATATACATGATAATGATGAATGAACATGTCGCTGAGAAACTCTGCTTAGAGCTACAAGAACTCGAAAGAGAAAGAGCAAAAGAGACTAATACATCGCTGCATCGTTACGATACAGAGGATTTCAAGTCTTTCAACGAGAGGGTAACACAATTTGCAGGACTGTTGAATTACGATTCCTTAGGAAAACTACACTACTTACATGCCGTGGTAACAGAAACACTTCGTCTCTACCCTGCAGTTCCTCAGGTATGCACCATTAATAATCCATCAAATATGGGAAAAATTGAGGAGAGATTTAAACATTTTAAACTATTGTAGGATCCAAAAGGAGTATTAAAGGATGATATATTACCAAATGGAACAAAAGTAAAAGCAGGAGGGATGGTAACATATGTTCCTTACTCAATGGGTCGTATGGAATACAATTGGGGATCAGATGCATCATCTTTTAAACCCGAAAGATGGCTTAAAGACGGAACCTTTCAGAACGCATCACCATTCAAGTTCACAGCTTTTCAGGTATAATCAAACGCATATAAAAAAAAAACACATACAAGATTTTGATGGATAATAACATGAAATGATTTCAACATTGAAATTTTACGAGTTTGTGTGTGAGTAATGCAGGCTGGACCTAGGATATGTTTGGGAAAAGATTCAGCTTATCTACAAATGAAGATGGCAATGGCAATACTTTGCAGATTCTATAAATTCCATTTGGTGCCAAATCATCCTGTCAAGTATCGAATGATGACGATCTTATCCATGGCGCACGGTTTAAAGGTCACTGTATCCAGACGTTCATAGACAAGAGTCACAAGAAGACACAGATAGAACACTAAGTGAAACAAACCATACAAGTCAAATCCATGTGAAATGATCCAAGAAGTTAAATATAAAATCCTTATTAACTATTTTGTTCTCAAACCACCACAGAAGATCAAACTGTATAGGTCAAACAACACTTCAAGAAGAATAAATTTCCCTTTTAGTACCGTTAATTTTAATCAAAAATTTTCTTACATAATAAAAATCTCGAATGATAGATAATCCAGCATAAACTCATTTCCCAAACCATGTCCACTTCGCTATGGGCTTCAACCCGAATGTGGTGTGCTGGCACCTGGATTAATCGAGTTTCGGTCCAGATTACCGGGTTATACAACAAAATAAAGAAAACCTAATCTAAGCAAAACCCACTTAAAAAAACTTGTGATGTTGGTAAACTAAAGAAAATTTCCCTTTCAAGCACTGCAAAACCCTAAAAGATAGCCAAATGCAACTTAAGAAGATTCCTAATTTCACAATTCACAGTCAATAAAATTCAATAGAATATAATGGCGACGAAACCTTTCTGTAATGGAATATTCGGCCCATTAAAGCCCAAATCACTCTTTTTTTTATGAATAGACGAAGAGAATATTTGGTGCGTTAAGTTGAGGCATCGTCATCGTTGAACGTGCAGCTCCGGAACAACACTAAATCAATCACTAGATCGGATCTCAACCGGTTTCTCGTCGGAATCTCCAGACGGTAACCGGAGTTCCTCATCCACCTTTACTTCACAGGTAGCAAATAGTTCCACTGAAATCTGTTTCCGATTCATCTTTTTCTTTTTCCTGTTTGATCACGCGCGCCTTTCTCATGTCGGAGTAAGATTAACCATCGCTTGATTTGATTTAGTGATGTCTAGATTTCGATTTTGATTGGATTCGCGGGGAAGTTTTTGAAATGGAAGTGGACTTTTTCTAATCATTGCTAGAGTTTTTGATTCGCTGTGAGAATGGCGATTAGATTTCTAGTTTTTTTTGGTTCTGGACTTGAATTTTTCGGAGTTTCTATTGATTCCTTGGATCACAATGTACAGAATAGGAATCAAGAGGGAGAGAATAAGAGTTTCCCCAATACTGGGTTATGCATTAGAAGAACAAAATCAAGTTTTTTTGTTTTTTTGTTTTGTATTAGATACAACTTGAAACATATCTTTTGTAAATTCAGTTATGGAAGACGGCAAGGGGAAGGAGCTTATTGATGATGCTCCGACCGAAAAAATGGATGACAACAAGGTTTCAGATGATATGGAGAATCATAAACAGCCATCATCTGAGCTCGAGGTAATTTTGAAATAGTTTCTTTGCTGTTGTTGGAGTTAGCACTTAAGAGTTTAGGTTGAGGAGACATAGTTATGATCCTTGTCTACATTCACAAACTTTTCGTTGAATCTGTTTAGTTTTTAACTCTTTGGTTATTGGTCTTTTTTGATTGTGGTCTTTCGGTAGGAAAACGCTATCAAGAAAAAGTACGGAGGATTGTTGCCTAAGAAGATTCCGTTGATATCCAAGGTAGCGTATTTTGACCATTGTTACAAAAAGAAATTATGATTTTTATGCCTTTCTTCACCATTATCCATTAGAGAAGCTAATTCAGCTTGTATTCATGCTATATATTCAAGGACCATGAACGCGCGTTTTTTGACTCAGCCGATTGGGCTTTAGGCAAGGTGATTCTTACATACCAACTTTTCTAACTATCCTTAGAGTCCTCTTTTCTTCCTATTACTGTCTCTTTCTATGTGGTATGCAATTTACAATTACTTGTTAAAATAAGCAAAGCACAGCAAAAAAAATAACAAAAAGCTCATGACTTGAATTTGCCATATTAATCAGCAAAAAGGACAAAAGCCGAAAGGGCCTTTGGAAGCCCTCCGCCCAAAACTGCAGGTAAAGTAAAAAACTTGTTTTCTTTGATTTTCCATTTGTTTCTTGTTTGTCTCTTTGACATTATTATCCGTTCACACAACAGCCAACCCCGCACCAGCAACCAAGAGCGAGACGAATGGCCTATTCTTCGGGCGAGAACACTGAAGGTGACGTATAGATATGAATTCTTGATTCCATTGACATATATAACTAAACACGTCTCTTGCATCTCGTGAAAATCAGACTCTGAGACTGACAACAACGAATCTCTCGATGACCAAGCCTGCTCATCAGCTGTTGACAATACCAATTTAAAGGAAGATGGAGGCAGCGATGGTGACGTGAAAGACAACATCAAGTCGTGAACAACATATAGATCTCTTGAAGAGCAAACAAACAAACATCACAAGTCAATTTACAGAAGAATAAGCGACCAGGTTTGCTTTGCAGATAGGTTGTAATATCAAATCTCTTACATTACCATACTTGGGACATCAGCAAATCTGTATCACATACGAACCTCGTGGTTTGGAACGTCTATTGGACGATTGCAAATGGTTTGCTTTAATGATTCCATCGAATCCCCCTCTCAATGATTCATTACACAAATCAAGATCTATACTAATCTGAACACCAATCTTGGCATCTCTATAATCGCTGATTTGTCTTTCATTGACATGAGGTCCAAGATTACAATGATAATAGGTTAAATAGAGTCCTTGTGAGTTATGACAAAAACCTATGACGTCTTACTGAAACAAGGCTTCAAAATGTCGGAATTGGGAAAGTCAACTCAAATGCCTTGTTAACCAGTAGCGTCAACTTGGAGCCTTGGTTTTTGTTTTTATCCTCTCTTTTTCGCCTACTCCTCTTTTCTTTGTTGTTTCCTTCTTGACTTGTCCTTTCCAAAGTAAGTAACTTTGTTCCCACCATTAAAGCTTAACGAGACCATGTTCGTTCTAAGACCCAGAAGATTCACCTTCCTTGAGGTTGCTCCTCCTACTGATACTACACCGTTTTTTCACGTCTCTTCTTCACAATGCTGTGTGTTCAAAGGTACGGACTCAGATCTAACTTTTTCCCCCGCTGATGGATTTCAAGTAGCATAGGCCTAATGTTGATCTTAGAATTCACAAACCAATCTCTCTACTTGTGTGCCATGATAAGTATGTATTAGATACAATTAGATTTCATAAGATCTTGGCTGTGCAGAAGTTGATCGCATATGGAAGTTGAGTTCTTGATCTGAGTGAGTTATGTATGACTGAGAAGAGATTCATAGTGCTAAGAGTTTGGTGTGTAAATCAGGATGTTCCGGGAACACGTCATCCGCAGAGGCCGGAGGTATATGAGGAGGCTTCAGTCTTGGTTTTTAAACTCAACGATGCAGTCTTATTGGCAAGAGGTCTGTGCTTATGAGCTAGAATTTGCATCATTCTTTGACTGATTCCTCAGAGTCTTAAAGTTTTGGATTTTTCTCTGTTTCTTCTTTGGTAAAGATTGAGGATTGCAAGATGAAGGTCTTTGACAAACTGACTGCAGAAGTCGAAAAGGTGTTGGAGATTGGTATAGGGACAGGTCCTAATATGAGATACTACGCTGCTCGTAATATCAACGTAACTGTTCTTGGGTTGGATCCAAATCTCAAAATGAAGAAGTTGGCACGTAAATCCGCTACGAAAGCAGGATTGAAATCTAAACACTTAAGATTCAAGCAGGGAGTAAGTTTCAGTTACCGATCTGTTTGCATCCTACATCCTTGTCTTTTTCATAGTCCCATGATGTTAGTTCTCTGTTGATCTTGTCTTTCACTAGGTAGGAGAAGCTATACCGTTAGATGATGACTCCGTGGATGCAGTCGTTGCAACACTTGTTCTATGCTCTGTCTCAGATGTCACTCAAACACTCAATGGTCATTCTTTCTTCCTACTATTTAAAGCATCATTGCTGATTTCTACACAAATAGAAACTAAACCATTTTCAGGATTTCCATCGTAATTTCAGAAATCAAACGGGTGCTCAGACCAGGAGGGATTTTCATCTTCTTAGAACATGTTGCAGCAAAAGGTACTTAGACAGAGCGAGAGAGAAATATAACTCTTACCATATCCATTTGCAGACAAAACCTGAAATCCTATTCAATTGCAGATGGATCACTCTTCAGGCGTTTGCAGAAACTGTTGGATCCACTGCAGCAGAAATTTGCAGATGGATGCCATTTGACAAGAAACACGAGAGAGTGCATATTGGGAGCTGGTTTCAGTGGCGGTGCTGAAATAGAGACCAAGTCTGTGTATAGCTTCCCGTGGATAACAAGACCTCATATCTATGGAGTAGCTTACAAGTGAAAACTATCAACTCTAACACTACAATGATTCGCGTGTTATGATTGCTGTTGTAAATGAATGATGCCATTTCAATAAGGAAGAAGGAAATGCCAATTTTATGAAAAAAGTTTGTAACTTGATCTGCCACTAACGAGGTGTAAGACAAGTCTCCAAGGAAGAAGACAAAACTGATGAATGGTTTTGCAATGTAGATGTGAGATTACTAGTAATCTCAAAGAAAGAAAACAATGCTCATCAAACATGGCTTCTCTTTCTAGCTTTGATCACTTAAGCCCTCATGTCTATGGAGTTGCTTATAATTGAAAAATAAAATGTCTAAACTCATCCAAGGCCATTGATGCAGCTCATCTTTCCTGTTGGTTAGGACTCTGTTTTTGGTTCTAAACTATCAACTCTTATGGATTTTGATTCTGAGTATTTATGATTTCATGTTTGTAACTTAGTAATGTTTCACAAGGAGAAGAAAATGCCAATTTTATAAGATAAAGTTTGTCTTCTGCTCCTAATCAAAAATCAAAAAAGAGTATTAACTAATCTTCGAAAGAGACGTTGCGTAAAGAGATTTCACATGTGGACGGAATCTGGCGTATAAAGTGTTTATCTTCTTCACTCTTATGCTTGGTTTTGGGATATGAGTGATTGAGATTTCCAGTGCAGCAATGGCGATCCTGCACTTGTCACCTTCTTCACTCATCTCGACGATAACATATTCACCTCGAAGAAGAACTATTAGGGCTTCGCGAGATTCCTTCAAAACCCGGAATAATCTCATCACGACAGAATCTGTCTCCTCTTTCAGCTTATGTCCCTGCGGAAGAAGACATTTCCTAGGAGCTATGACTTCGATGCCGTTTCTTCCCATCTCTCCCTCCTACGCTTCTGGGTTCTCTGCTCCAAGCTCAATGGTTTCTTCCTTTGATTACAGTCTGTGTTAAAGATTCTCACTTTTTTAGCTTAATTTGAAATTGGGTTCATGGGTTGTTACATCGGAAGGTTGAATTTTATCTCTAATCATCTAAATCTCTTTATATAAGGACGTCTTGGAAAGATTGCGTCCTCCAAAGCCAGATTGGTATGAGGAGCTCTTCGCTTGGTTTATGAGCACAGGAATGGAATCGTACGAGAAAGAGGTTAGTTTCTTCATGAATCTGATGTCATTCTTTTGATCTTACATTCCTTTTGTCATCTTACTATACATCTTCTTGTTTTGTCAGATTTCGGGTTACAAGATGAAACTCTTTGATAATTTGGTGGGGAAAGCCGATAAAGTTTTGGAGATTGGCATTGGAACAGGCCCCAATTTCAAGTACTACACAGCTATTCCGAACGTTTCTGTTCTTGGTGTGGATCCAAACGCTAAAATGGAAAGTTATGCGCGTAAATCCGCTGCAGAAGCAGGGCTTAAATCCGAAGATTTCAGATTCATTCACGCGGTAACTTTGTGATATCGATAGATTACGTATAAATATGTCATCATTGATCTCTCTTGGCATCTCCTGATGCTACGTTTCCTGTTAATCTTTTGCATAGGTCGCAGAATCTATACCATTAGAAGATGCATCGGTTGATGCAGTTGTGGGGACTCTCGTGCTTTGTTCTGTCGCAGATGTCGCTCAGACGCTCAACGGTAATTGTTTACTTCCTTTAAATCAAACATGTTAACAATAGAAAACAATGCTCATCAAACAGTTTGATTTCTATGGTTTAATACAGAGATAAAACGGATTCTAAGACCGGGAGGGATTTATCTCTTCATAGAGCATGTTGCAGCGGATGGTATCTCTTTTGACTCGAAATCCGTCAGAGTCCATTGTAGAAATGATGAAACTAAATCCAGAGTTTTGTTTTTGCTGAGCAGATGGATCATTTCTGAGGTTGGTGCAGAACGTGTTGGATCCATTGCAACAGGTTGTTGCCGACGGATGTCACCTGACGAGGCACACCGGAGAGTACATTTCAGAAGCCCGGTTCAATGGCAGTGCAGATATTAAAAAGGCATCTCTTTCTAGATTCCCTTACATAAGCCCTCATGTCTATGGGGTTGCTTACAATTAAAAAAACAGGAAAGTCTCTTAGACTTATACAAGGTATGATGATGATTGTACATATTCAATGATATAAATAAGTCTAAAGTGATGGCTGTGAACTATTTTATATAGTATAAGTTTCAATATTGGTGTCCTTGAATAAAACAACTACTACATAATTTAAAAAGCTGGGTCTCTGCAATGTTCGAGATCAGAGTCAATATCCTAGAATGAGAAAAATGATTCCCTAGAAATCTGAAGACTGTTAGTTATAAAGGCTAAGATCTGTGATTGAAAGTTCGATGACGACTCAAATGAATTCATCGTCTTCCTCACTGGTCTCGCCGCTCAAATCCAAGGTGATTTCTACTTCTTTTTCTCTTTCTCCTAGATGAGTTTTGTGTGTAGGCACCAACATGAATTTACAAGTAGAGATTTTGCTTTTTATAGCACAAAGACTGTGGCTTTTTTACGGGATGCCAAGTTTGGTACTCTGAATGAATAGGACACTCTTATATATTTCTGAGAATCATTGCACTTGACATGTGGATGAAATGTAATTGACTGAGATTTATCTGCAATAGGATGTTTCAGAAACATCTCACCCTCAGAGGCCAGATTGGTATAAGAAGCTTTTTGCGTGGTCCTTGAGCACCGGAATGGGATCTTATGAAGCAGAGGTCAGTCTTATTGACTTTGGATGCATCACTCTATGATCCATTTCTTGAAATCTCAGCTATGTTTTCAATTATACCTTCTCACAACCCGAGCTTCGTGTTTATGTTTGTGTTATTTGATAAGATTGCCGATTACAAGAGGAAACTTTTTGAAAATCTGACTGGTAAAGCAGAAAAAGTGCTGGAGATTGGTGTTGGTACAGGTCCTAATCTGAAGTACTATGCGGGTAATGAAAATGTATTTGTTTTCGGTATGGACCCGAATCAGAAAATGGAAAAGTACGCCTGTGAATCTGCTAAGGAAGCAGGTCTGAATCCTGAAAACTTTAGATTCATGCAAGGAGTAAGTCAGCTTGGTAAATATCTGCTTGATTGTGAGACCTCTCCTTTTATAATCACCTGATGTTAGTTCTCTGTTGATCTCGCTAGTTAGGAGAAGCTATACCATTAGATGATGACTCTGTGGATGCAGTCGTTGCAACACTTGTTCTATGTTCCGTCTCTGATGTCACTCAAACACTTAATGGTAATATCTCAACTTATATATTTATTCACTAGCAATCTTGCAATTTTCATAAACCCATAAGAGATCTCATTTGATCCTTAACCGACCATTATTTTCAGAGATCAAGCGGGTGCTGAAACCGGGAGGGATTTTCCTATTCATTGAGCATGTGGCGGCTGAAGGTATACACATTTTTGCATCAAACCCCTTGAAATCAAACTGTAAGACAAATCTGAAATCCAAAAGTTTTGTTTTGGCGGTGCAGATGGATCATTTTTCAGGCGTGTTCAGAATGTATTGAATCCAATACAGCATCTAGTTGCAGACGGATGCCATCTGACAAGAAAGACCGACTTACTCATTTCAGCTGCTGGTTTTGACGGTGGGACAGAGATCAACACGGCGGCAATCTATAGCTTCCCTTGGATAATAAGACCTCATGTCTATGGAACAGCTTACAAGTAGAGATTGCAAGAAGGACGCAAGGCACTAAAAATACTTTTTAAGCGTATGGAATAAGTAATAAATATTATTAAGAGTGTTGAATAAATGTGTGGAGTAAGATGTTGAATAAGTTTGTAGAGAGAACAAAGTCAACCAAGACATTATATGTTTGTTGAATAAGTTGTAAAATATCTAAGGAATATACCATGTAATTTTTTAGATTTAATATTATAAATACCAAGGTTTGGTAGGAGCTTAGGACCAAGCCGTTTGAGAGTTGAGTTTGAGATTTCTATTGAGTCATTGTAATCATTTGAGTTATTGTAATCCTTCGAGTGTTCTTAATAATAAAAGTTTCTCCCTCTTATATAAATATATTTCCTCCTACTTAAATATCATTCTAGTATTCGTTTGATCCTGAAAAATCTCTTTCGTTGTTGTATCTACTATGTATCTGTAAATTTGGTATCAGAGCCATGACAGTCTAAACTTGAAATTCTTATCTTCCTAAGGGATACTATGTCAATGAGTTGTCTTCAATTATAAGCTAATATGGAAAGTATGCTCTGTGGTTGCCACTTAATGGATCCCCCACACCAGAATTTCAGCTAAACTAAGAAAAAAAGAATATAGAAAAAAAATTCATGAGGTCATAATGCTCAAAGTACCTTTGAGGCTTCATATGAAAAAAAATTACCTCGGTTATGTAGCAAAATACCTCATGAATGCTCTCTCTATATTCTCGGCATCAAATGATAAAGAAGCAACTCATGATTTATTATTCCAAAAGGATAAATGATAACTTAAGTATTATGTTTTGGTCTCTGATTTTAATACACACATGGAAAGTACATTTATTCTCCCCAACCGACCTTCCTTCAGAAAATCAACATCTAGTAAAATAGACTTTCTCTATGAGGTAGAATATGTAAGCGATGATAGTAAAGTCCCTATCACCCAGTACTTACCCCTTCTCAATCCATATAAAGCTTTCACAAAATCAAACTCCACTCTCCCAAAAGTCATAAAACATGTGTTTGGTCCCTGCAAACATGCTGCAAAAGAGCTCATTCTAGCCTCATAGTTGGAACAACACTTGGTGCCAGAAACTGAAATAGAACAGATGATCCCTCTACGCTTCAACGAAGGGATGATTCATCAGTGGGGATCTCATGGTTATACCCACCTTCATTATGGAGCAATATGCTTGGCGTTAACTCTTCACAGAAGAAAAAGTTTACCTATAGTGGCAAGAGTCGCTCTACTTGACACGAGATACATAGAATACCAGCATGCTTGCATTGCAACTCTCCAAACAACTTTAAATGCAGACACCGTATTCGTCATCCTCTTCCCAAATTTCAATGTAGCGCTTGAAGATCCACAAATCTATCAAAACATGCAAATCCAATTACAAATCATGGAATCTCCACAAGTTGGCAATACATATGCAGCAACGCTCCACCACCAGATGGCATATAGGGTCCAGAATCATGCCATGGATCTGAGTCCCCCACGAGACACAGAAGATGCGCTGCTCATATAATTAGAATCACAACACAGTCCATCGTGCATCCATATTCCCAGGCAAATCCCTAGAGACGAGCTAATCAAGCTACTCCTGGAGTTATGGGTGACCAACTATGAGAAACTCCATGAAAACAGTACGCCAATACAATCCGTTGACTCTTCCATTCACAGAAGAAAAGACAGAGCTATTGAGATAGAATTCAAACAAAAAATGGTGAGAAGTCAAGACCTACAGCCTTCTGTACTGAGATTAATGCAATATCTCCATCTGAAGATACTCAAATCATAGAAGATGCATACTTACCAGGAGTCCCGATCGAATCATTCAACTCACTTGGAGATCCTATTTATTCATTCAAGGATGCAACGGGACACAAATTCTTTGATGTATGTGATTCTCCAAAGTGCTTAATGGAAGACTCATATGAAGAAGAAACTCCAAAACAAAGGAGAAGAAGAAAATCATCTCAACAAATGCTAAATGAACGATATGAGTCAGGAGATTCACAAGTTGGCCTCCTCGGAATCTCATTAGAAAGAATTTTGAATACTATGTCTTGTATTCAAACCAATCAGCTCCAACAACTCCAGATCAAGAAGATGTCCGATTATGCTATATGTTTGGTCCTTCATCCTCTCAGGAACCAACCTTTCCATCACAATAATTCGAACAAGGCAACATAAGGCACACATGTAAGATCAGAAACTCAAACATAAAAAATCCAAACGGTTCAATGAAGCATATCAGTGCAGCAAAAGCACCCCTAAACTGGCAAACATAAAATGCAGTGGCCCAAAACCATATCTTGAGTCAAATCGGCATAAATGTATCAATTTTAGATATTTTTATTAAAGAAATCAACAAAAAAATATCCTCTATCCACCAAGAACTCCTCCACCTGGCAACTACTGTTTCCATAACCTCCCCCCCCCCCCCCCCCCTCATACACCAAAAGGAGTCAGAGCTAAAATCCCTCAAGGCATAATTACACTCCTTACAAAACCAGCCCAAATACCATATGATACTGATGTGTGTCAAATTGTATTTATACATAGACTTATCAAACAACAACACACTCTAATTGTTGTAGCAGAGTATAGGGTCGATTCGATGTTTTTGGTTTTTAAAAGTTCTAATTATGAAATTAAACGAAACAAGTCAAATGAGAATACGAAAAGTAGATAAACGAGGCTAAGCAACTAAATATATACTACGAAAGGTCAAAGCAAACTAAACATAAACTTAAACAAACTCAAATGCAAAAGTCAACCAAAAGTCAAAGAAAAATCAACCGTAAAGTCAACAAACAATAACTTGATCAAATAAGGAAAAACATGGGCTTTGGGCAAAGCAATTGACTCGAGATGATTAATGACTAACTAATGATGCTAGGACTAACAATCAAACTCAATTCCATGACATGAATCACACACAATAGATAATTCACGTCCATGACACTAATCCATTTACTAACCATTTAATTAAGCTAATTTTCCAATTGCAATTAAATGATCAATAATCATTAAGCATAAGTCCATTAAGCCAACTAATCACCTTAAGCATTAATTCTCATTGGTTAAGAATGAAAAGCAAATTTAAAGTTCTCCTAGACATTTCATCAAACACCTTCCAGGCATAAAATGTCCATGTTCTAGATTTTGATTGATCATGTCAAATCTAGCCTTAAACACATCTTAAACTTTAGAAATCATAAGAATCTAACCCTAAGTATAATTAATCATCCATCAAATATTCCTAATCTACTAAGTCCAAACCCCACTAGATAACTACTCACTAATCATCATGCTAAACACAAAGATAAACATAATAAAATATATAAACATAAAGAGATTGATAGAGTTTAAAGAAAACTTCACTAAATGTGGAAAATATCAATGATCCAAGCACAAATCATAAAGAAAGAGGTTTAACACAAAAGAGGTAAAAAGGTAAATCAAACTTAGGTTATTTTTGGCCTAAAACATATTTATAGGTCCAAAATGGTACCCGGGTCAACCTGAGACAAACCAGATCAAACCGAAAAAGTCAACATAAATGAGAAAAGTCAACGCTAGGAGAATGCAGAAACAGAGATTCTGATCGACCCACAAATCAACCCAGTGGGTCGATCAAATCTACCTCATGAAGGAGTGATTTTCCACCTCTGTGATTGACCCACAAATCGACCCATTGGGTCGATCACGGCCTTCTGCAGTCTCTTAGGACCAAGCTGAGTTTGAGAGTTGAGTTTGAGATTTCTAATGAGTCACTGTAATCTTTGAGTGTTTTTAATAATAAAAGCTTCCCCTTCTTGTATAAATAGCATTCCTCTTACTTTAATACCATTCTAGTATCCGTTTGATCCTAAAAAATCTTATTCGTGGTTATACCTACTATGTGTCTGTAAATTATCTAAGGAATTTAAGAGTTCAATTTCATTTTATTGTTCCAATGATTCTCTCAATATTTGAAACTCCTTTTGTATTATGCTACTCTTTGTTGTAACACAAGTCGCATGTCCCTTTGCGGATCTAAGGCAATTGGGTTTGGATCTCTTTTAAAATTTACTTCTTATGGGGTTACATTGTAGGAGTATTAAAGCGGGCTAAAATCCGCTCCACGATAATAGATATATGTGTAAGTTTTTCACTATCCATGAAACATCACACAAGTCTTACCCTCATATCCCCAAAATATTAAGTCCCTAATTTTCTCCAAGGAGTTAGATTAGATCTAGTCACCTCACACTCATCGGTTTTTAGGTTTAACTCATTGTAGACACCAACCGAACTCTAGTCTTGGATACATTTTTTTGTAGGATAGACTCTTAAATACTTGGGTTAATAACTCAAAGACACTTTGTCAAAATTTGTTTTCATTATAGACACTTTATGAGGAAGGGGTACTTTTTCAACTGTTCAACAATTTTTAATACCATTCTACCCTAACCAAGATTATGGTATCAGTTAGAAAAGAACGATTGATGAAATTAGTTAGATGGGGGATAATTCTATCCATTGGATGAGTAAGTAATTTAAACGTGTGGCTGAAATTTGAATTATCAAAATTAATTTTCTTATTTGAGATCTCTCGTCTTCATCTTCAATCTCTATCTCTAATCTCTGAAATTTTCAAAACTAATTTTCTTCGTTGACATTTCTTCTCTTCTGATACTCTCCGCCGATCTCGCCTGCCAACTTTGTCGATCTCATCACTGCCTCCACCGATCACGATTATCTCTAGTCTATTTTAAGATCTTCGATTTGAAGCGTGCTATCGATTCAATGTCAAATCTCGCTCCCATGGTTGGTCCAAGCTACACCATGTCGCGGTGTCGATGACTTATGAGGTGCACCATGTCATGGTGCAGACATTGTAAGCTACGATACTAGAGGCCGAAACGCCGTCTCTTGCCGTTCTATTGTCGATTCCAAAGAAGCTTGTGTTCGCAACTGCGTTTCTAGCAGTTGTGGATGATGTGTGTGTACCGTGATTATCGCTGTCACTAATGCCTTCGCTTGTGTAATCTTTTGCTCCGATCGACTTGCTGAAATATTGTAAACACATCAATATCTAACTAAACTACAATAACCTTTGTTTTTAACCTTTTATGATTTTAACATTTTCTGATTTTGTTACAGACTTGTGTTATGTTCAATGATTGGTGGCCAATGCTAATTGGAGTATACTACTTTGACAACCAACTCCAGTTCAGTTTGTTGTGTTTAGTAATACTCTTATCCTTTTACTTCTTTGGTTGACCTCTGATGATTGTGTTGATCTGAATAATTTGTTTCTTGTGTCCATGATAACTCATCCATTGATACTCATATATATGGATAGGGTATCGTGGTCAAATTAGGGTGGACAATGATGTATGTCAGTCATCTGGTCTTGGAGATGATTCTTTGGCTGTTCACAATGGTGTTATCATTAAATATGAGGTCATTAGCCATGTAAACAATAGAACATGGTCATGGGTTTATGGTTACGAGTATTGAAAATAAACACAAACACAAACATATCCAAGAGACACTGTGAACGTGGTTCCTCTCCAAACATGAGTTCTATTCTCCAACTGTGAACGAACCTTTGGTTTGGTGGAATTCGTCAAAATCAATTTGTCTAAGTCTAATCGACCATAACATGTCCACACAAACATATCCAAGAGACACTGTCCATTACTTGGTGGTATCCATCACAACATGTTCATTATAACATGTCCACACAAACATATCCAAGAGACACAGTCCATTATTTGGTGGTTCCTCTCCAAACATAAGTTCTAATCTCCAACTGTGAACGAACCTTTGGTTTGGTGGAATTCGTCAAAATCAATTTGCCTAAGTGTTTGAAATTGAGATATCAATTAGAATCAAAACCTTATTCCTTTTTTTGTATCCATTGATATAATTCTTTGTTTTCTTTTGTATCATGGATATTATATTATGGATATGATATTCTCATATATTGTGGCTACGACTTTGATATTGATAGTATGGATAAGTAAAATTATATGCGTCACCTTCATTCATGTGTGACCATCCATCAACTCCATATAAAAATGTGAAAACGAGAGCATGTGATGAGGAAACGAGAGCATGTGATGAGGAAACATGAGCGTGTGTGATGATTATCCATCATTATACATCCATACATGACACTCTCATTTGCTTGCTCTTCGATTTGAAGCTTAAGGGAATGTGAATCACATCAATAAAGACACCATAAAATTGAAAACACAATCCTTCACTCTCTCTCGAAGATATTAACGATCATCCATATTCATATGGACGGTATTAACAAACAAGAATTCATGGACAAAGAAGTCTCGTTGATAGTTTTACAAAGTAAGTTATCCATGTGGATAGTACAAAATAGTCGAAGACAAAGTCTAGGGATCTTTTAGAATCATAGAGCAACTCCATTGTTATACACATCATCCATCCCCTTTTAATCATTTGTGCAACCCAAAATGTATCACCTTGCTTTATCAAAACATAGAACAATAAAACAATACTTGAAGGCATTTTCTGGGTAAATGTATATTTGTTTTAAAACCAAGAAAATCATTTGCAAGTCTATCAAGATAATTAATGAGATAAATTAAGGGAGTGTATGTTCAATTAAAACGAGATAAAATCTATCGAATTTTTCGAATGTACGAGCAGAGAAACTGGATTTCGTTTCAACACAGAAGAAAAATGGTAAATTCGATGCGCCGAATTAAACTACTTACGAAAAATCTATAAGTTTTCCGACGAGTTCTCTGAGAACAGTCTGACCCTAATCTATGGATTCCGACGGCATGTTCCCGGTTAAACTTGGCTCCATTGTCTTGATTCGAGTCGAACAAAGGCTTCTTGGAGTCGCCTCGTTGTCGCATATCGATTTGGTTTGATGGGTTGGCCGATCGGTGAAATTTGTGGTTGCTTTCGAACCAGTGGATTCTTCAACGGTGGGAACTTGAAAAACATAGTCTAGAAGCAGAGATTTTCTGCTTCCTCCACCCCATCGTCTCGGAGAACACACAAATTTTGTCTCTACCGAAGACAATGAAAGAAACACGCGATGGAGATCGAAAGGCAACAATAGATCTACTCGGATTAGATGATGCAGGCGCTGTAACAGATCTGTCTCATCTCCTCCGCCGCGACTTTGACTCAGAAACGGAAAAAAACAGCTCGTTTAGAATACTGTTGTTGAGTCAAATAAAGTAAATTGTAAAGATTTAAGTTTAGTTGCAAGGTAAATGGAAATAGTAGTATAGTTGAGGATAGTATAGATATTAACCACCAACAAAATATATTTACCTTGGAAAATGTCTATTCACATAAAAACTTTCAAATAAAGTGTCTATATGGGTAAATAACTCTAAATACTTTGGGTCAATTTAGTGTTCTATAAGTTACGAAATCGGAATAGAATTTTCTTCATTAAGATTCAAAACCTAGACTCATCAAAAGGAAACGAGAGACGGTCATTATGTTTGGTTTGTAAGTTCTTTTATGATTAGAGTTTAGTTCTCTATACTACACATATAACATGCCGTGTAAATACTTTACCCCGAAATATGTATAATTATAGACCACAAAAAAAAATTGCCTATTAAAAAGTAAAGAGATTATGGTTTATCCGCTAAGATAAGGAAAATAAACTGAAAAGATATGATGTTGGGTTGCAGTCTCTGCAACAACTGAAGTAAGAAACAAAAGGTTAGAAACATGTTACATGTTCCCAAAGTTGCACTTGCACATGAGAGAGCTTCACGTCATTGTCCTATCGACTCTATCTCACGAGCACCGTTTATTTTCACGTACCCAACGCTCCAACTTTTTCATTTTTCCAAATTTTCTAAGCGGTTTATCACGTCATTATTCCTTTTATTCTTACATATTTTTAAAAAGTATGTAAGGTCTAATATAATATGTCATTGTTAGTAATAGACAAATACAGACCGATCAATTCATACAAAAAGTCGTTTTCCAAAAGAAACCAAAGTCTTTTCTCATTATGTTAGTTAGAATCCTTACCGGAATAACTAATAGTCGTCGAGACTCTTAACAAGATATTGAAAATTTGAAATATATACTTTTTAATTTATTTTACAATTTATTGATGCCAATTTAAAGGAACAGCCTGATAAAATGATTAATTTTGTCAATTAATATTTCAGATGGCCGATAATGGCCTAATTACCTTCGCTGAGGAGACTAATATATATATACAAAAAAAAATATATATATATATATATATATATTAATGTTGTTTTTTTCTGTGTGTAAACGAATAGATAATGGTTTAACAAGTGACGATTTGATGAGAATGACTAGTTTGTGGCTCGCCCTACGAGGGAAAAATACATATTATTTGTGTGGTTCCTTCTGTTCATTCAAGTGTTCCACGATATGTAGGGACCAATTTTACTTCATTTCACGTGACATGTTTGGGTCTATGTGAACAGAAAAAAGATTTATACAAAATAAGAAATAATCGGAGATCAATAAAGTGATATATTTATCTAAAAGTATAGGCTTATTCGTGAAATATTTGTCTGAAAATGTAGGCTAGGCTTGTGGAGTTGTGGGCTTGACCTTAAGTCTCAATGGAAACGATTAATATTTCGAAGAACGGTATTTAGAATCTTATCCAAGATTTTTATAAAGAATCGAACAAAATCATTGACATTTCATCAAACAAAGAAAAATTGATGGGAACTCTTTCATTTAATTGGTCCCAGCTAGATAGCCATGTTCGTAGGGTCGTTCATCTTCGACTCTTTTTTTCTTAATTCAATTTAGGAGGTGAGGAATTTTTAGAAACAAAGAACAAAGATTTCCTCAAATTTTGTTTTAGAGCGAAAAATAAATGAAAGAAAATATTTTTTTCTTAGATACATATTAGTGGTTTTTTTATGGGATAATTACTCAAATAATTTTGGAAAATCCCATAATTACTAAAGCAACTTTGAGAGAAAATGGATTTGCTCAAAAATTGGTAAAAGATTTTTAAACTTTTTTTTTAATAATGAAAATACCATTCGCATTTAAGAAATTAAAATAAAATAAAATAAAATTTTTAATAAAAACTTAATTAAAAAAAAATTGATAAGCAAACACTATTTATAAAAGGCGTTTGTGATTGACAATTAGCGTTTGCAACTGGCGTTTGTAATTAACGTTTGTGATGGCATGTGCGACTAGCGTTTGTAATCAGCGTTTGCGACTGGCGTTTGTGATATGCGTTTGCGATTGACGCTTGCGTTTGCGATTGACGCTTGCGTTTGCTTTTGAAATCATGGTAGACTTATTTTCTAAATGATGGTAGACTTGTATATCGAACGGCGTTTGCGACTGGCGTTTGCGTTAGAAAGTCATTGTATTTAAATACAAGTATACCATCATTGTATATAAACATATAAGTCTATCATCATTGTATGTCAGTATACAAATCTACCATAATTGTATGTATACATACAAGTCTACCATAATTGTATGTAAGCATATAAGTCTACCATCATTGTATGTAAGCATACAAATCTACCATATTAAATTTACCGCCGTAATAACTAATAAATCTACCAACTGAATGTTGTTTTAGTAAACTCGAAAGATTGAATAACTCTACCGCGTCAATAATAAGTCTACGACATATTATAAATCTGTCACCACTATAAATAAGTCTACGATCCAAAACACGTATAAGTCTACCTCCCATGAATTTAAGTCTACCACAAATATTTAGTCTACCGTCAAACAAAATAAATCTACCACTCAATAATAAATCTACGAAATAAATCTACCATTCAACTACTAAGTCTACCACTCGAAAACAAATCTACCAGTGTTGGCGTTAACTCTACCACTCACAATATAAGTCTACCACTCACAAAAATCTTTACCATCAAATAAAAATAAGTCTACCATTTGAATATTAAGTCTACCGTTCATGGACTAAATTTACGGACTTGAATTAAGTCTACCGATCATTAAATAAATCTACCATCACTAGAACGGCAGATTTTTCATTTTTTTTTTGGAAATTTATTAATGGCAGTTTCGTAAATATGTTTTTTATCTTCAAAAGAAATAAGAGTAAAACGGATAGATTATTTAAATAATAATAAAAAATTAGCATTGGTTTATTTTACTTTATAAAGTTGTACCTTTTTTTAATTTAAGATACTTTTATTTTATTTTTCGAGCTATAGAAAAATGGAAGTTTCATACTTGCATTTTTCAAAAAGAATACAAATTTGTACTTAACCAACAAATTTTAGACCGTTGTGTTGATCAGTATATAGAATAGGAATAGTGAAATCTGATATTTTTTCTTTTCTTTTCAATAAAGAGAAAGCAAAAGGTTTAATTAGGGTTTAGGCATTAAGCATATATATGTGCTGCGTCGCTATTGGACGTGCAACTTGGTTTAAACTTAGGCATGTGCGAACATAAGGCCAATATTTAAAGAGCCCCTTTGAAAAGAAACATTATGATCAAAACTAAAGAGACATCACTCAGAAAACAATTTATGGATATACAGTTATGAATCAATATCAAGCCTAACGTTTTCATATATCTAAACTATTTCTTCTTCAAAGAAAATCCTTTAAATGAGAAAACTTATAATAGTTGTATTTTATCAGGAAAATCAAAACTATTACTATAAAGTTCGAGTTATTAAAAATTTTGGTTCGATTTGGTTTTACTAAAAAATTACAAGATTGAAACTGAAATTTTTGTTCGCTTTGATTTTCTTACTTTGTTTTTATAATATCGTTTTTGGATGATTCGATCAGTTTTGATTCATTTCGTCTAATTTAATTTTGTTGATGTTTGGTTACGTAATTGTTATATGTATTTTTGATATATATATATCAAAAATATTAAATCTTCAATGATTTTGGTTTTTCTGTCGATTCGGAAGTCAGGTTCAATTGTAATTGATTAGGTTTTGGTTCAGATTGGGTCTCATATATTTAAAGATAAAACTGATGATGGTTTGATTAAGATTTAGTTGATTCGGTTTGGTTTTTATCAAAATTATCAATCTTGAAAAGAGATATGCGTCTTGCGTTTATCAATAATTCCAAATATGAGTGTGTGAAAGAAAAATAATGGAGCGGTAATATTCAATCCATTCGGATAATTAATACAAACAGCACTCAAGTTAGCCGTCGTCACCACCACTCATATCAAAAGGAAGTTTGACTTGTCAAAGATATATTCGTCTCTTTTATATAATTTTTTTTATAAAGATTTAGAGATACTTTTTTTTCTTTTCAAAAATATTACAGTCAATAATAGGGGTGGAATTATTATCTAGGATCTGATATCTATTTCATTATCCGTTCCGAAAATACTGATATCCAGAACGTCCGAATTCGGATCTGGATAGTAAAATCTCGGATTCGTGAAAAACGGATCTGGATCCGGATAGTAAAATTTCAAAACTATTGTTAAAAACATGCGAGAGCTTTTTTTTTTTTTTTTTTTTTTCTAAGAGCTCTCTTTATCTTTCGTATAAACAAAACCGATATAACTTACCTTTGGGTTGATCTGGATGTGGTGATTATATGTGCAACAAATGATATATGTACATCACAATACCACTGAAACATGTATAAAACCCAAAAAAAAAAAAAATGAAGAAAATTTCAATTGGATAACTTTAATATTAGATAAATTTTTAAAAGCTTAAAAGAAAAAAAATTAAGTGATGGCAAGCTGGATTCGATAATACTACTAAACTAGCTTATTTTGTTTGTTCAAACCTTCTATTTTTGGGCATTCTAACATTGGTTTAGATTCACATAAACCGGGTGAGTTAAATGACAAACCAAAAACCGGTATATACAAACTGGGCCTTACTTGTATGTATCTGGGTCAGGCAGTAAGTGTGAGTTAGTGGGTCAAAAAGTAGCGATTTTAAAGATTTAATCTCTTTCAAGTATTTAATCTCTTTTTAATTCTTTTTTTTGGCGTTTCAATTGGAGTAAATCAAGAGAAAGATGTTATTGTTTTTCCTCCGAAAATGCGAAACGTGGAAACCGCTATGGTGATGGAGACGAAATCATGTTTTTGTTGCACACAGAGACTCGTTTGCCGGTATTTGTTTGGCCCATGATATACTTATGATGTGGCATGATAAAATCTATGATTTTATTTGTTTCGGACATCACTGATTTAATAGTGACCTCATCAATTTATAATCAACTTGGGACGAGTTCTCAAGGAGTACAGTGGCCGTATGAAGTCGAAGCCTTGATTTCACTTATACTGCATTTGATCTTCCGTGTCGGTTCCAATGAGTAATTGCTTTATCTTTCAATGGTAGAGTTCATTTCTGATGATATCGCCACAAACATGGCATCTGCCGGCTCTCCGAAATAATTGTATATGATCGAAGATTGGGCATAACAATGGATAATTTGGTATTTGATGTATTTTATTGTATCAAGTTATTTGCAAGTGTTCGGATGATACGAAAATAAGTATTCATCAATTTTTTTCAAAGATTATGTATAGCTCTTAAAAATTAATAGAATGTCAGATGTTAAAAAAAAACCTAGATGAACTTAAAAATTGTGTCAAGAAAAAAAGAAAAAAGAATTAAAAAATATTGTATTGGCTCAGATTAAAAAATTAACATTTATAGTTTTTTTCTTTTGGTTTTTAAGATTTAAAATATTTGATTATAGATTAGTCTAATATCTCATACTGCTGCCAAAAGAAAACATCAAGTAAATGCGGATTACAATATTTAGAACGGCTGAAATATAGAAGAAAGAAGAGATAGTCTAAGAGAATTTTTGTTTGTCGTTTGTTACATCATCATCAGATGTATTTGATTTAATCCTATTACAAATAATGATCAAACGATCAAATTCAACTATCTGTAACATATGTGATTATGATGAACAATTCCACGACGTAACTTTTTTGCAACACACGGATGAACGTCGAACGGTTTTATTTATACCACATTTACGATGGACAACTCTTTCCGCAATATACGAAACCACTACGAATAGTTCTACCTGCAGTACTCTAAAACATCCGATAAATTTTGCATCAGTGCCTACATTTTTTTTAAATTGAATCTCAAACGGTCAAACCTAATATAAAAATCTTTAAAATTTTAACCATTTGGTCAAAGAGTTTTCACCGGCTAAGAGAACTTATCATTTACTGAAAGTAGGAATGGATTTTGTGAATATTATTGGTTTAATTGTAAGTGGAGAAACTGGGTTATTAAAATGATTTATTACTATATTAAATGATATTTCTTCTGTTTTTTTAACTGATATTTTAGAAAAAAAAAATATTTTTAAAAGATTGATTTTTAAAATTTTCTATGCATTTTTAGTGAAAGCATAATAATGAATTATAAATTTCAAAATATATTAATTGATTTTACTGAATTATTATTGGCTTAGAGTTATGAAAAAATTTTTATTTCAAAAATAATGCATTTATATTTAAATATTAACTTATTTTTTAATATGTTTAAAAAACTTAAAACATTAATTAAAAAAAAATGGAAGGAGTATAAATTAAAAACAATTTATATATTTAATATTTTCTTCTCCTGCAAAACACCCCCACAGATTACGGCCAATTGAAAGAGCAACCAAGCACGTGGATTTTGAGTACACGACTTGTATGTTTTTTCGAATTCACAATCATATATTTACGTCTTTAAAGACGATTCTACTATTTGACAATTTAATTAAATCTTTATATAGATCCACGACAAACAACACTTTCGGCTCCATACTCATGATACTAATTAGAAAGTATTTTTTTTGTTATTTTCTAAACTGTCATATATAAGATCATGCGTCTTTTTTTCAATGAAATGTTAAATGACCATGCGTCCATTTAGTTGTTCGTAGAATACTAACAAAAACTAATTGTCGAAACGACAGCCAGTTATCTTAAAATGTTATAATACTGTATATAATTAAAAATCTTCACTAAATGAAATTTTTTATTATAAAAATAGAAAGAACAAAAATATCAAGTGCTGGTAGATTAATGGTTATTTCTTACTTCATCAAGACCATATATTTATTTTCAGATGACGTATAACTTTAATCACTGCATAATATAGCGCATCATGACTATGATTTAGAAAAACTTAAATATTATTAAAAAAGGAAAAGCAGGAGATGGTAGATTAAATGCTGTAAAAACCAGAAACCAAAAGTAGCCACTGACGGTGGAGGTTCTATTCCGGGGGGAGATGTGGACTATTGTCTTAATCTTGTTTGGCCAAAAATGAAATGTAGCAACTAATTAACCTAATTTCCTTTTCCATTACTATAATATATGGTAGCATGTTAATCTTGATATATAATGATGTGAATGTTGGTACATGATCAATCCGTTTGATGACGATTGATATGTTTTTTTCTGTAACACTAGATCTTTTTTATATATCAGACTCATTAATGTCTTTTGTGATATATTTTTTGTTGCCTCTTTAAATATTTATGTGAAAACCTTTTTTTTTAAACATCTTATGTGAAAACCAATTTAAAAATAACAATAGTAGGGTAAAAAAAAATACAACCACGCATGTCTTCCCATACAAATGTAAATCATCCTTCCCCAAAATAAAATTTAAGTATTAACATTATGAGAATTTAGTATTTGGGGAAAAATACCAATTGGGGAGATTTGGTACCAGATAATAAATAGTTAATTAATTAATTCAAAAGAGTCGTAACCATTTACATGATTATGACTTTAGCACATGTCTTTTGTGATATATTTTTGTTGCTTCTTTAAAATATTTATGAGAAAACCATTTTTTTTTTAACATCTTATGTGAAAACCAATTTTAAAATAATAATAGTAGGGTGAAAAAAAATACAACCACGCATGTCTTCCCATGCAAATGTAAATCATCCTTCCCCAAAATAAAATTTAAGTATTAACATTATGAGAATTTAGTATTTGGGGAAAAGTTCCAATTGGGGAGATTTGGTACCAGATAATAAATAGTTAATTAATTAATTCAAAAGAGTCGTAACCATTTACATGATTATGACTTTAGCACATGAAGCCGACATTAAGATTTGATACATCTCACATGGTCATCCCCATGGTGATAACGTCATCCACGTTTCCAAAAGTAAAATTCGTTTATTTTTACTAATTAAGATTATATCATTTAGGCAGATGAACTTGTATTTTGAGTATGCGAGAGACGATAAACTTAGGACGACTTTTAAAAATTAGCACATTTTAAAAAATATTTTCAAAAATAGTATTTTTAATTTTTTTTCTTCCAAAAATACCATTAAAAGTTTTTGTTTTTTAAAAATAATACAAAACTAAAATTAAACTTTAAATTCTCAAAACTAAATTATAAACTCTCAAAACTAAACCGTTAATCTTAAAAATTAAATCTTAAATCCAAATCCAAAATTTTAAATTTTAAATTTTTAAAAATTATTTTTAATATTTGTATAGGAAAATAAAATTTTTTAATGGTATTTTTAAAAAAATTTAATAATGATATGTTTAGAAAAAATGTTTATTTTAATAATATTTTAAAAAAAAATTCATAAATTTATTTTTTAATTTTTATTTTTGTAAATAAAATTTCTACATTTGAATAGATTGGTTGGTATTTTTTGGGATCATATGTGACTTTCATAAATCCGGGAATGCACAAATCGATGCACTAAGTTTGAGACATTTTTTTTTTGAGGCTGAATTAATTTTATTAAGATAGTGAGAAAATAAGAATGCACACCGATAGATGGTTTAAAGATCCGATTCGATAAATAGGAGAAAAATAAAGGATAGGAAGATGGTAACAAAAAATAATCCATAAAACTGAAAAAATAGAGTACACCACAAAGTGGTTAACCGATCAAAAGTCATAAAATCGCTACTAAATTTTTTTTTCACTTTTTTGGTCAAGATTTCCAAGAACAGAAATTTTGAGAAATAGCGTCGGAAACCACGACAACATCCAATCCGAATTTCTGAAAATTTTGCCTCACTTGTTAATATGACGACTTCGAAAGTTTATACCTTGAGCTTTCCTTTGAGTGGTTAGATGGAAGAGTCTCACGAGAGGCGATAAGAGACCGTCGATCGAAAATCTGTGTCGATTAGGTTGAACTTCGCGACTTGAAAACAATAATAGGAGTTAAGAGCTGAGACAGATCTCGTCCAGATCTGAGACATAGTTCTAGTGGAGGATGCCTAGAAATTAGAGATGTCCAAAACCGATTCACCATCCAATTGAAGAAACATGGATAGTATATGGCCGACTCGGATTAAAAGACTGAAGAAACCACCGGCTACAAGGAGAAGAAGAGAACATCGACAACGGAAAAAAAACCAAAAGCCGGACAAAAACTCATTTTTTATCACAGAAAAGATAGATCTAGATCTAAATTTATAATCTAAACCACCGTTGAGCAAAAAAACGAGATTTAAAGCAAAGATCTAAGCTGATTAAAACCAAACATAAAGAAAAAAAAAAGACAAAGAAGCCAACTCTGGTACTGTGGAATCCGCCGGAGTTAGAAACCAAAATCAGCAGACGGAAACCCTAGAGAAGAGACTGATTTTTTAGATCCTTTTCTTTCTCCAATAGTAGTGCTCTCAAGAGAGGGACATTATAAAATATTTTTTTCTTTTTTTTTGGTTAATGCATTAGAAAGAAACTTTAACACAAAGAGCACCCCTATTACATATTCTGCAACCAGATCAAAAGAAAGCATACACAACATGTTGATGAAGTCCCAATTAAGAAGCAACTCTTGAACATGCCGATCAATGCTTCCGAAGAGAGTGAATAGATTGGTTGGTTATACACTTATACTACGAAATTAATGTGTGGCTTTGTTGATATCATTCTATAATAATTTACTTATCTTTATACATTAAAAATATAATATACATAACCAAGATATGTAGTATCGCTATCGAGATTCAAACTCGTATGATAAATGTTGTTGAAATATATATATATATATATATTTATATATACACACACGTATACATACATACAAATACGGTTCAAAATATTTTCAACACATTGCTCTATTTTTCACTCCAAAATAGAGGTGAGTTTTACTCTAACCTCCTATTTTTTCTCAAAAATGGAATAATTAATAATCAAATGAGGTAATGAATATGATTACTCCAAATATAGAGTAATATTATTTATTACTCCATTTTAAAATTTAAAATTAAATAAAGTTAGAAAATAATTTTCTACAAATTAGAGTTTGGAGTAGAAAATAAAGTGGAATTAGATATCTCTCAGTTTTCGTACGAATTATATTAGAGTATGAGATTGTAGTTGGATTAAGATCGGTTAGGTGTTTAATTTAGTTCGGTTATGTGTGTAAACCAGACTCCTCTTTCATATAAAAGAGGAAACTATGTAACAAACTTCATTAAGAAATAATAATAGATTTTCATCTTAATCAGCTCATCATCATCTCGATTTGTTCTTCTAACATGGTATCATAGCGTTGAGCTAAAACTCAACAATTCCGATCTTCGTTCTTCTGCTTTCTTGACCTAGATTTATCGGAAATTCCTCCGATTGATCATTTCTTTTGGTTATTTTCGCCATTTTTAGCTTGATTTTTAGTTATTCCGCCAAATCTTTTCTTCAATGGTGTACATTCACGTCGAGCAGCTCGTGTTTCTGCTTCAGCGACGAAATATGCTAATCCGGGAAAATCTACAACCATAAATCATGTCCTGACGTCTCTAACTTCAAATCCTCCGGTTCCGGTGAAAATTGCGACAAATCCGACATCATCTACTGTTCTGATGCCTTCCTTTGTTGCTCCGGCCTTCGTCTCACAGAAACCTGCACAGTAAGCTTTTGATTTCGATGAAATCCAATATTCTTCTTATTTCTTGACTAGCGGAGACAATTTGGGAACTTCAATAATCTCTGAGGTACTTGATGGAACCAACTATAACACCTGGAATATAACTATTATGATTGCGTTAGATGCTAAGAAAAAGATAGCTTTTGTTGATGGATCTCTCCCGAGACCACTTGAATCGCATACAAACTATCGCATATGGTCCCGATGTAATAGTATGGTGAAATCTTGGATTTTTTATTCAGTAACAAAGCAAATCTATGGTAGCATTCTTCGATTTCATGATGCATCTGAGATTTTGAAAGATTTGATGGTTATGTTTCACATGACCAACCTTCCCTGATCTAATCAGTTAACACAGCAAATATGGTCTTTCCAACAAGGTTCCACTGATCTTTCAACATATTATACGAAAATGAAGACACTATGGGATGATCTTGATGGAGAAGATTGCGTGAAAACTTGTCAGAATTGCAGTTGTTGCAAGGCCATTGCTACTAAGGCTGAACATACCAACATTATAAAGTTTTTAGATGGCCTCAATGAGTCTTACAGCAATGCTGTAGTCAAATCATCATGAAGAAGAATGTCCCTGATCTTGCTGAAGTTTACAATCTTCTTGATCAAGACTATATGCAAAGAAGCATTAATCCAGTCCAAAATGCTACTGCTTTTCATGTTTCTGCATCTGATCCAGGGTATGCTGCAGCCAATGCAACATATTCTACTTACAATAATCACAGACAAAGTATACCAGTTTGTTCGCATTGTGACTACTCAGGACATACAGTGGATAAATGTTATAAGGTTCATGGATATCCTCCTGGATTCAAGCACAAGCAGAAAATCCAACATGAGAAATCATCATCTTCTGATAAACATTTTGCTCATGTTAACCAGTGATTGCTCATTTATCTCTCAATGATTCTCTAACCACTGATGCTAATCTCTCAGGCATGGTCAATAGTCTTTCAAAGGATCAGATTCAAGGAGTAATATCGTACTTCAACTCACAGCTTCAATTACCTACTGATCCATCTACCTCTGTAGCTTCTACTTCTGGTGGCACTATCACTACCTTACCTGGTATGACCTTCTCATCTTCTACTTTATGTTTTGTTGGAATTTTGAGAGCCACGGGAAATGTATTATCCTCTCAGTCCTGGATAATTGATAGTGGAGCTACACATCATGTTTGTCATGATATGAGTTTTTGTGACTATGACTGATACTTTGAACAAGGCAGTAACTTTGCTAACATGATTGGGTGTGAGAATAGTAAGAGTTGGTAAAATCCATTTGATTGAATCTCTTGTGTTGAATAATGTCATCTACATTCCAGATTTCAGATTGAATCTCATGAGTATCAGTCAATTAACAAAGGATTTGGGATATCAAGTTATATTTGATAAGGATTCTTGTATGATACAAGATCTTATCAAGGGGTTGATGATTGGTCAGGGTGAGAAAGTCTCAAACCTTTATGTTCTGGATGCATCTTCCATTGGATTAGGATCGTTACAGCAATCATCTTTTCATTCAAATGTTGTTGTTGATTCTACTCTGTGGCACAATCGTTTAGGTCATCTATCTGTAGATAAACTTGATTCTATTACAGATGTACTTGAAATAAAAGAAAGGAATAAATGACCATTTCATTGTGCTATTTGTCCTCTTGTAAAGCAAAAATATTTATCATTTAATTCCAAGAATCACATGTGTGATGAAGCCTTTGAACTTCTTCACATAGATATTTGGGGTCCTTTCTCTGTATCTAATGTTGAAGGATATAGGTACTTTCTCACCATTGTGGATGATCATACTCGTGTCACTTGGATCTATTTGCCGAGAACCAAAGATGAGTTCCTTAAGGTGTTTCCAGATTTTCTAACCATGATTGAAATGAAGTACAAGGCTGTAGTAAGAGGTGTAAGATCAGACAATGCACCAGAGTTAAAATTTGTTGATTTGTTCAGAGTTAAAGGCATTACTTCATTCCATTCATGTCCTGAGACTTCAGAGCATAATTCAGTTGTTGAAAAGAAGCATCAACACATTTTGAATATGGCTAGATCACTCATGTTTCAGGCTAAACTTCCTTTGGAACATTGGGGTGACTGTGTATTGACAGCTGTATTTCTCATCAATCGTCTTCCAACACCTTTATTACAAGATAAGTCTCATTTTCAGCTTCTTACTTCCATAAAACCTGATTACAGTGGTATTCGTGTCTTTGGTTGTCTCTGTTATAGTTCAACATCTTCAAAGAACATACACAAGTTTTAACCAAGATCACGAAGCTGTGTCTTTCTTGAATATCCAGCTGGTTATAAAGGATACAAGGTGATGGATTTGGAGACAAATCAAGTCTATATTTCTCGAAATATTGTCTTCCATGAAGACATATTTCCATTGGCTAATGTAGGGGTGGGAAAAATTCCCGAACCGAACCGAACCGAACCAAACCGAACCGAACCAAACCGAACCGAATAACGTACCTTGATTCTGGTTCGGATAATCCAAATAACCCAAACGGACCCATCACTAAACTTATTTGGTATTTGGTTCGGTTCGGTTTTTTACCGAATACCAAATTACCCAATTGGTTAACCGACATTAAAATACATATCACTATTAGAGTTTCTTATATTTATAGTTAATTGATTTTAGATTAATATTCATAACTTCATTAGTTTTATACTTTTGAGACTTGCAGTTTTGACTTTTCGTTTGCTCTTTTTCTTAACGTTGTCATTTTGTCTCCGACGAACAACCCTAATGCTAGTGTTTTTGGCGAGTGAGAATAAAAAACAAAATATTTGAGAATAGAAAACACGAGGACATTTATTTATTTAAAAAAAAATTTAAACGTTGGAGTTTTATTTGTTTTTAAACGTTGGATTTTCTATTATGAATTTGTATTTTTAAAACAGAAAATAACTAAAATTTGGTCAATAAAATAAACGAAAAATTAATTGGATAATAGCTTCCAAAACCCGAACCAAACCGAACCGAACCGAATTAAAAGTAAATTCCAAATGGAACTTATTTTTTTAAAACCGAAAAAACCGAAACTCGAATAATCCGAACCGATTAACCGAATGCCCACCCCTAGGCTAATGTACCTATGATTCATCTCTTGATTGTTTCTCTATAAAGGATATTGCAGTTGTGATCAATCCTTCTCAAGCTATTAATGATATTTCTGTAGTTGTGAGTGAAACTTCTCCTTTAATAAGTGAATCTCCTATTGTTGTGAATGACACAAATGACTTTAAAAGGAATTCCAAAGCTCTTGCATATCTACAAGACTATTATTACAACATGACTGCTACAAATATACCTTATCCCCTTGCTTCATATATGTCTTATGAGAAGTTATCTGATGAATACAAGGCCTATATATGTGCTACAAGACAATATCCAGAGCCTACTTCCTTCAATCAAGTCAAGAAATTTGATGAATGGATTAAGGCTATGAATGAAGAGCTCATGGCTTTGGAGAATACTCAGACTTGGTTAATTTGATCTCTGCCTCCGGATAAACATGCCATTGAAAGCAAATGGGTTTATAAAATAAAGCTACAGGCTGATGGGAGTTTGGAAAGATACAAAGCACGATTAGTTGCTAAGGGATACACTCAACAAGAGGGCATTGGCTTTGTTGATACTTTTTCCCATGTTGCCAAAATGACAACTGTGAAGACTTTATTGGCAGTTGCAGCTGCAAAGAACTGGAGCTTGACTCAATTGGATATCTCCAATGCTTTTTTTAATGGAGATCTTGACGAAGAGATATACATGAATTTACCTCCTGGTTACACACCAAAAGAAGGTGAAACATTGCCTCCTAATGCAGTATGCAAGCTAAATAAGTCTCTTTATGGCTTAAAACAAGCGTCTAGACAATGGTTTTTTAAATTCAGCTCCACATTATTGGGACTTGGTTTTCAGAAATCTCACACATATCATACATTGTTTGTGAGGCATATTGCTGGAGTCTATGTAGCTGTCTTGGTTTATATTGACGATATCATCATTGCTAGAAACAATGATGAGGCAATTGCTCAATTGAAGATAGATTTGCATAAATCTTTCAAACTCAGGGACTTAGGAACTCTGAAATACTTCCTTGACCTTGAAGTGGCTCGATCTAAGTCTAGTATATCAGTTTGTCAACGCAAATACACTTTAGAGTTGTTGGAAGAAACATGATTGTTAGCCTGCAAGCCGTCAACTATTCCTATGGATCCAAGCATCAAACTGTGTCAAGACAGTGATGAACCACTCCTTGAAGATCCATGGTTATACAGGAGATTGGTGGGAAAGTTAATGTATCTGACTATTACTCGTCCTGACATTACATATGCAGTAAACAAGCTTTGTCAGTTCTCTTTTTCACCCAAAAATTCTCATTTACAAGTTGCCTATAAAGTGCTTCATTTCCTCAAAGGCACAATTGGTCTTGGTTTGTTTTATTATGCTACTTCTGATTTGACTCTAAAGGGATTCACTGATGCGGACTGGACATCATGTACAGACACCAGATGATCTACTTCAGGTGTGTGCATGTTTGTTGGACCATCTCTCATCTCTTGGAAGTCAAAGAAGCATCAAACTATTTCTCATTCATCTGCTGAATCTGAATACAGAGCTATGGAGTTTCCTATTCGAGAGATTGAATGGTTAGTCAATCTTCTCAAAGAGTTTATGGTTCCTCAATCTCAACCAGTGGCTTTTTATTGTGATTCCACTGCCGCAATTCGTATACCCAACAATCTGGTTTTTAATGAGAGAACCAAACATATTGACCTTGATTGTCATATGGTTAGGGGCAGGATTCTAAGTGGATTGATCAAGACATTACATGTTCGCACGAATCTTCAACTTGCGGATGTTTTTACCAAACCGTTGTATCCTACTCAATTCAAGGCTCTCATTAGCAAGATGGCTTTATCTTCAATATTCTCGCCATCTGGAGGGAGGATATTAGAGTATGAGATTGTAATTGGATTAGGATTTGTTAGGTGTTTAATTTAGTTTGGTTATGTGTGTAAACTGAATCCCTCTTTCATATAAAAGAAGAAACTATGTAACAAACTTCATTAAGAAATAATAACATATTTTCATCTTAGTCAGCTGCTCATCATCTCGATTCTCGATTACGTAACTCATTATTGTTCACATAAAAAAAAGGTGACGGAACCGTCGTTACAATGTTATGTTTTTTTTGTTTTAATAATCCAATTCGTTGCAACGTCTTGTTTCAGTTAATGCATTAATTAATTAGGATGCGCAATGCCCTTTGCCTAAATTTAAAATTTAGATGTCATTTTAGTAAAATGTTATTGCGCATTAACATATGGGAGGGGACGCATCTGCATTAATAAATTTTAGAATTCTCTTTTCAAAAAAATGAGCTTCCGTCAAAAGAAAAAAAATTAGGAAAAGACGAAAAAGTAAGTGTCTTGTCAGAGAATGCGAGGGGTATATCGATATTATAGTGTCCGAATTACTCAGACTATTGGTTTATGGATTTTAATTAATTTTAAAATCCAATCAAAATCAATTAAAATTTAAACAAAATCAAATGTTATTAGGTTTGATTAGTAACTTTATAAAAAAAAATTTTGTTTTTTTTTTGAAAATTAGTAACTTTATATTGTTACGGTATAAAAGATACCACTTTATAGTTATCAATCACAAAATAGATACTAAAAATGTTATAAAAAACGTTATATTCAAATTTTTGTATCGTTTTTTCTTACAACTACTTTTTACAGCTTTTTTAAATATTCTATAACCGTTTACCGTTCCTTCTATCCGTTAAAAAATCTATACCGCTTGAGATCACCGATCGAAATTCTATGTTATTTTTAAAATCTATATCAATATTCTATGTTGTTCGTTTTATAATTTTCAAATACTATTTAAAATGAATTGTTATTCAATAGTAAAAATTTACGTAAAAAATATATATTTTATAATGAATTTTAATGGATTTAAATTATTCATTTATGAATTTTAATTAAAACGTTAAAATTTCACGTATCAAAAAAAACTATTGCATACTAGTCTCTTAACATGCCTATGTATATTTTTATTATATTTTAAATAACTAGATAAAATCATAAATCAAAACCTACACTAATCTATGAAAAACAGTCATTTAATTTTTCAAATTTTGCAATATCGCGGTTTTATTCTTCAACTATCCGGGTTTCACTTTTATTCTTCAAATTTACGTTGACTTCGACAATCAATGCTTTAAAAAGCCAACCTTAACGTCCACTTAACGATTGACTTTTTAAAGCTCTGATTATCGAAGTCAACGTAAACTTGATGAATAAAATTGAAACCCAAATAGTTGAAGAATAAAAACGCCACATTACAAAACTTGAGAAATTAAATGACCGTTTTCATTACTTCTTTCTTATTACTTCTTTTTTTTCTTTTCATTTGTTAAAAAAAACCTAAAGTTCAGAAATAAATACAATTGTATGTCAAAAACGGTTCAAAAATTCTTTGACATCAATGGTGTACTTAATCTTAATCAAATGCGGGGTTCACAACCCAAATAGTTGAAGAATAAAAATGCCACATTGCAAAACTTGAGGAATTAAATGACCGTTTTCATTACTTCTTTTTAATTACTTCTATTTTTCCTTTTCATTTGTTAAAAAAAACCTAAAGTTCAGAAATAAATACAATTGTATGTCAAAAACGGTTCAAATTTTCTTTGACATCAATGGTGTACTTAATCTTAATCAAATGTGGGGTTCACAACCTATTTGAGTTATCTATGTATCATTAAAAAATACTCTTAGATGTTTAATGTTAATTTGTATTACTCTTATCGAGACAAAACAAAAATGGGTTAGAAAAAATTAAAGACCCTTTGGGATAAGAAGACAAGAAAATGCATGAAACGTTTAAGAGAAAACTCAAAGGAAAGGGGGCATAAAAATTGAAATAGAATTAAAAAATAGTGGTTGTAGTTGAGGTACATATTTGCAAGAATCCATACTATTTTTTTTTAAACCGCGAGATTCTCATAAAATTGTTTTATTTTTTAGTTTTGTTAATTGACAAACGATTAATTGAATTAGGATTATACTCTTCACATTATATATATATATATATATATATAGATGGTATAAATAATATAGATGGTAAGACTATTTTTCATGTGTAAAACTTATGTCACAAATCATTTAAAATATTGATGCATCGTCACCAAACATATATTTTTATTTGTTCTTAATCGTCGTTTTTAGTGTGTTCCTCTGAACACTGGTTATCACAAAGTTAGATTTTCGATGGAGCTTTTACCATTGAAGTTTTTTAAAGCTATTTATTGTGAGTATTTCTCTCTTAATTATATAATACACTTTATTATATAAATTTAGTTTTATTAGCACATTTGGAATATCTTAATTTTTTTCAGTAATCGATTCCTGATATGTTTAATTTCCAGTGAAATTTAAGCTTCTTGTTTAAGATATATGTTATCTACTTAGGGTCTAAGTTTTAGTATCGTAAAATTTTGTGTTTATGTTAGTTTTTTATGAGATTGTAATATCATGTAATGTATACTATATTTTTTTTTTGCTATGGATTGTGTTGATGTTTTTAATGTATATATATTAGTAAGACTGGAAAACGGTCATTTAATTCCTCAAGTTTTGCAATGTGGCATTTTTATTCTTCAGCTATTCGGGTTTCAATTTTATTCCTCAAGTTTACGTTGACTTCGATAATCAAGGCTTAAAAATCAACCGTCAAATTGACGTTAAGTTTGACTTTCTTAAGCCCGAAGTCAATGTAAACCTAAAGAATAAAAATAAAACATGGATAGTTGGAGAATAAATCCGCGATATTGTAAAATTTGAAAAATTAAATGACAATTTTCCCACTAATCTATGTAATGTTTTATCGTTGTGGTATAACATTTACCATCTTTTTTGCAATAGATCAATAAAATGATAAAGAGAGAATGTTACGAAAAATGGTACCACTATTTTTTATTGTATTATTATCACTTATCACTATTTTTTAATTATATTATTATTTTATACGGCTATGCTTTACCGCACCCAAAAATTATCGCTTTGTGTTATCACGGTGTGCTCTGATAAAATCTTCCAAATGTCATATCAGAACGTGAAAATGGAATCTTGGGAAAACTCTCGACGAGTAGAAATAAATTTGAAGAAAAAAGTTAAATATAAAGAGAGTTGGTTAAAAAGGTCGTTAAAACCTGCTATGGTCACATACTTCGGCATCTCTGTTCTTGTTTAATTTTCAATGTTACTTCTTTACCAATTTGCCCTTGCTCCTACCATTACGCTAATGGTTATGAATATTTTTTATACACGCAAACAAACATGCGCAAAGAGTGGTTGTCGGATTTACATATAACTTAGAAAAAAACACACGATAATATTAATAATGATATAAATTATCGCGGAAAGAATTTATAAGTTTCTACACATATATGCATATATAATTGTATTTTAGCATATAAACACATACACATGCACATTCATATATTGACACGTAAATAAATGTTTCACTGACTTCTTTTAGGATAGTTGTTGTGAATACCGTTTATCTAGGTGTGTAAGTAGCGATAATTCAGCGACATCATTTTTTATTATTATATTATTAGTCAATCAATCGCTAAATCTTCTTTATTGCAAGAAAATCTAAACTCAGTTTGATATAGTGTTTTTGGTCTTTATAGGAAATTTCAAATCTATGTTCATAATATTATCGATATGCACCTAATCTATGTCGAAGTTTCTGGTTTTTCTCAATATGCATTAATATCCAAGACTCTCTTCGTGCTGATGATTTTAACTAAACATACAAGTAGTTGGAGAGTTGCAATATCTCAATAAAAATCGAAATACGATGCTACTAAACAAGTAGTTTTTAAAAATAATTCCAAAGACATTAATAGATTGATATTAAACATGAATACATGTTTACGTTTTGGAAAGATAAGCATCAATGATTAGTTGGTGTTACTCTAATCATTTGTTGATTAAATCACTCAACACTAATAAACAAACCAAGTTAAGAGGATAGATTCGTGTCAACTTTCGTCTGCTCGTCTATCAATTACAACGTTAGCTTGAAACGGCGTTTGTCAACCACATGCGGAGGTATCTATGTTTTTCATTTATTTATCTTTTTTACTTATTGATTTGTATATATTTTTGGTTATACTATAATTATAAAATGATTATTTCAGACATTAGAGAAGAAGCAAACGGACCGTCCATGATATTTTGTGGACCCATGTTTTGAGCTGAAATTACGGAAACTTGGCCGTAGATCTCTGCCGTTGAACTTCTTCGCCTTATTAAATTTAATGCGACATTTATTTTCTCGATGCACAAAGTAAAAATGTGATCTCAAAATCTATAATCTAACTAACCCTAATAAATACTTCCGCAGAAACACCGAAGATTGTCCTTAGAAATTTAAATACTTCATCACCAAACACATGTAATATTTGTTTTGTCAATAAGTAATTGAATTTATGTACTTCCGCGACATTTTTTCACATAAGCCAGACACGACTTCATCGATCGTACATAAATTTGACAAAAAATTTAAAAAATAATAAGATGGTAATGGTTACACATCGAAACATATTGAGAGATAAACGAACGACAAAGCTATACGTTTCTTGATACATCTAACTCAAACCAGCCCAGTGTGTCCCACATGGATTTCAACTTGAATTTTCTTTGTCTTTTATGTTACTTTTTTTTTGTTTTTATTTTATTTTATTTATTATTCACTTTCAAACTCAGTTATAAACCATAACTATTTACATCAAGCATGTCAAATACAAATTTAACACTACCTATTATTTACTATTTTATTTTTATTAATTGTTTATTGATAGATTAAATATATATTTTCCAAGGGAAATTTCAATTGGTGTTTATGTGTGTTTGAAGGCGCCTGAAAATAAGAAAACACACGACCCGTCTTGTAGCTCACATGTGTCTTTGCCTCTTTGCTTTTTCATGCCATTAAATGTTTAACCGTTCAGCGGTTTTTGGTCCCAACAATAAAAATATTATTATTTTCTTATCATATAGTAGTTCATTAATATTACATTTAATAAACCCAACTTTTATATATATATGAAAAAAACCGAAAAAGAAATTGCATTCCGAGTCTTGGCCTCGTTTTAATTAAAAAGAAGAGAAAAAAAAAATGAATTGAAAAGGAGTGCAAGTTAGTTGCATAACCAGTGGCAAAAGCGTAAATACTCTCTAAATTTCTCACTCATTAAGTTTTTCTATAAATTGAACCATTCGCCTCCTCTGCTTTTTCCAATTCTAAACCAAACAACATATTCTCATAATCATCTCTTCTTTTTTCCTCTTTAAGTAAGGAAGAAAGATCAAAGCTTCCAAGTAATCATTTTCTCTCTCTCCCACAGACAACACATTAGCTTCTTTCATCTTCTTCAAAATATCTCAAAACTGATCAAACTTCATTATAACCTATGTGCAGGTTTTACAAAGAGAAAAGAGAAACTATGGGTCTTGTCGCCTTCTTGTTTCTGGCTATTCTCGGAGTAATGACGTCACGTGTCAGTGGCTACGCCGGCGGTGGTTGGGTAAACGCACATGCCACATTCTACGGCGGTGGTGATGCTTCCGGCACAATGGGTATATTACCATCTCTCACGAGGCTTTTAAGCTTTCAAAAGTTGACATTTGATCACAATTCTTATAAATCTCTGAAATTTGTTCGTTTCAGGAGGTGCTTGTGGGTATGGAAACCTTTATAGCCAAGGGTATGGAACCAACACGGCGGCGCTAAGCACGGCTCTGTTCAACAACGGTCTGAGCTGTGGTGCTTGCTTCGAAATAAGATGCCAAAACGACGGAAAATGGTGTCTCCCTGGCTCGATCGTCGTCACAGCGACTAACTTTTGCCCGCCAAACAACGCTTTACCGAACAACGCAGGAGGTTGGTGTAACCCTCCCCAGCAGCATTTCGATCTCTCTCAACCCGTATTTCAACGTATCGCTCAATACAGAGCCGGCATTGTCCCCGTCGCTTACCGAAGGTAACCTTTCTTTTCAAATGCTCTGTTTTTACCCCCAAAACAGAGTATGCGACTCAAAAAAACAAACAAGAAACCGAGCTGCTCTGTTTTTTTACCAAAACAGAGTATGCGATGAAGAAACAAGCAAGAAAACAGAGTATTTGAATAGAATCTTACTTGCTCTGTTTTTCTTTTTTGTTTGCAGGGTGCCATGTGTTAGAAGGGGAGGAATAAGGTTTACGATAAACGGACATTCTTACTTCAATCTTGTTCTGATTACGAACGTCGGAGGAGCCGGAGATGTTCAATCGGTGGCGGTGAAAGGGTCAAGAACAGGGTGGCAAGCGATGTCGAGGAACTGGGGACAAAACTGGCAGAGTAACTCTTACCTGAACGGACAAGCTCTCTCTTTCAAAGTCACAACCAGCGATGGTCGGACTATCGTCTCCAACAACGCCGCTCCAGCAGGCTGGTCCTTCGGACAGACCTTCAGCGGCGCGCAGTTACGTTAGGAGGGGCGATTCGGTGAATCTGATCTCATTTATCCAAGTGAAAACAAGTGGTTCGTGTTGTGGTGTATGTAGTCGTAGAAGCAGTAAACAAAGCTTAGAGAAGGGGCATATTAGTAGTAATTTGGTCCTTCTTTCAGTTTGGGGTCACATATAAAAGAAGTGGTGCGTCGAGTGCTTGATTTTGCACAAGGCCTTGATGACGTCATCTTTTGGGGACCTTTTTTCTATTATTGGTAAGGTTTTTATGTTTTACTGATGCAGAGGTGGAGTTAAGTACCACCCGCTAGTAGTAAATTTCCTTTTGGTTTTTTTTTTAATCATTGTATGATCCCTCTTGAAGCGAGAGGGAGAGTTTAGATTGTATTCTCATATCAAGTCATGTATGTTGTAAATTTTACAATTTTTACAAGTAATGAATGTTCGAGAGTTGTTGTTTACTCCGAGAATTCACGTCGACGACACTAACATAAACCAGTAAAAATGCATGTCTATATTTGTTTATTTTGCTCACTTCCGACATATATATAATAATTCACATGAATTGCATGGAAAGAGTATATAGTTTTAAATATCTTTTAAATAAGAAACTTAAAATATATATATTATAGACGATCGAGACAGTTTTTAATAGACTTGTATTGCATTTGCATGTGAAGAGATGTGGTCATTTGATGGTCTTAAGCCTAAGCTACTTGCTGAATTAGTTAACAAAAAAAGACCTACATATGGTGAATTAGTATATATATTTTTGGAATAATACATTCGTCTCACGTCATGTATTAACGCCGAGTTGTAAGTTGTAACCGTCCGCTCACTCTTTCCCAAACGTAATAGATTCGTTTATAACTATAAAGACATAGTAAATGCATCTTTTTTTTTTATAGACTCGGCAACCACAGCCATTTATTCGTCATCCATCTGTATGTAAATATTCCCTCCCTTCCGATTTAAGTAAAATTTTAGAGTTTTTTTTTATTTCATTTTAAATGATATTTTCAAGTTTTTATGCAAAATTAATTATGTTTTTGTTGTTTTGGACTCTTTAAATTCTGCAAATTATTTTATTATTGGTTGATTTTTTTATAATTGATAATAAAACATATTTTATTTTGTAAAACTAAAAAATTAAATAATTTATTAATGTGTGCAAAACTTCATATAAAATAAAACAGAGAAAATATATAATTGTCGTGTGTATTGAATATTGACAATTAATCTGATAATTTTTTTAATCAAATATATATAAATTTATGTCTATAAATTATGTATACATACATAAGTTGTTAAATTTTATTGGTTTCCAATTCAAAACCAAATTGACAATTAGTGAATTGATCAATGTCATAATAATCGCTCACGTTCCTTTTCCACTTCCGATGTAAGATATTCTTCACATAAATAAAAAAAACATATATAATAATACGTAGAATAAGGTTATTCTTTTTTTTTGGTAAGCATTAAAAAGGTTATTCTTATCATTAAAAAAGTGTTTCATAAAAAGTATTTAGCCAAATAAATTCCTGGTCTATATATATATTATCTCTAGTTTATCGAGAGGCTCTTTTAGCCGGAAAAATCCGCATATCTATTAGATTGCCGGAAAAATCCGCATATCTATTAGATTTCCGCAAAATAAATTCGGAATTTAGCGGAAAAAAATCCAAAATAATAATAATCACATTTAATATATAGTTTGAAATAAATGATAATTTAATTGGAATGCGAACCGCAGGTCGTGACAAGAAAAAGAAAAAGAAGAAGAATGAGGTGCACGTAGTAACAGTCACGAGTGATACAGAACAACCGAAGCCATGTGCTCTTCTCTGACAATTTTTATTTCTCGCTTCTAACTACCCACATGAGTCCCTATGATGGGTCCCTCTTTCGCAATTTGCTAACCAACATATTTCAACACCGTCTCTTTTTTTTTTTTTTTTTTAATTATAATAAAATCGATGGGCCTTTGTAAGCCCATTACAGTCTAGCTCATGAACTGGGCTTTTCTAAACGAAAGCCGAATTAGCCAATAATCCCCAATTTCATATTCTTTTCTAGGGTTTTCTTGCCAACGACGAGACTAGGAATTTCCAAATTTTTGTTACAGGTTTTGCTTCTCTCACAATCTCAGGCTCTATTTCTTCTAAAGGCAGAGACGTCGATTAGGTTTTTAAATTTGGTTTCTAACTTTTGGTCTGGCTATAGTATGGCAGACACTGTAGCTTCATCATCATCATCCTTGGCAAACAAGTCAGATCCCACGACAGAGAAGAAAAACTTGTGCGATGTTGAAGAAGAAACGGTGGCACTGGACTTGAATTCCTTAAGCATTAACGAGGAAGAGAAACATGGGCTCGACGAACCCGGAGAATTTGACATCACAACCGTATGTGAATTTGTTTTTGTTTTTTTTGTTTTTTGTTTGGATCACAAGTAACACAGTCTAGGGTTTTGTTTTGTGTAGGTTATCCCGGATAACACACCTTATACATCCGCAAGTAGGTTTGAAGATCTTAATCTATCACCTGAGTTGATGAAAGGCTTGTATGTGGAGATGAAATTCGATAAACCGAGCCAAATCCAAGCAAAGAGCTTGCCCATGATCATGACTCCGCCCTACAAGAATCTTATTGCTCAAGCCCATAACGGATCCGGCAAGACGACGTGTTTCGTGCTTGGATGCTCAGTCGGGTTGACCCGACACTCGGTGAGCCTCAAGCCCTTTGCATTTGTCCCACCAGAGAATTAGCAATCCAGGTTAGTTTAAGTTTAGTTGCTCTGTTGAGTAATGACTTGGGAAAACATGTTAAGAGCTTAATTATCATGTGTGAATGAATGACAGAATATGGAAGTTCTTGAGAAGATGGGGAAGTTTACTGGGATCACTGCTGAGTTAGCTGTCCCAGAGACAACGAGAGGTGCACCGATCGCACGAAGAGCACCTGTTTCTGCTCAAGTGGTCATTGGCACACCTGGTACACTTAAAAAGTGGACGACATTCAAGAAATTAGGTCTAAATCATTTGAAGATTCTGGTTTTTGATGAGGCTGACCACATGCTTGCTACGGTATGCTCTTTATTATGTATTCTGTTTTAAAATCGGCCTCGTTAATTACTCAACATATATATGTTGATAATTCGGAGTACTTCACTGCTGTTGCAGGATGGTTTCAGGGATGATTCCTGGAGGATAATGAAAGACACTGAGAGAGTTAATCCCGATTTTTGTTGGGAGGACAGTCAAGGACCCCAACAAACTGATTGTAGAAAGAAAGGCTCTGACTTTGGACTCGGTGAAGCAGTATAAAGTGGTTTGCCCGCAGGAGGAGAACAAGATTGAAGTCATCAAGGATCAAATTATGGAGCTCGCGGGTATTGGCCAGACCATAATATTTGTGGAAACAAAAAAGTCAGCAGACAAACTGCACAAAGCTCTTGCGGAAATGGGGTATACAGTCACTAGCATTCATGGTAGTATGACAGTAGCGGACAGAGATACAATAGTGCAGGAGTTTAAAGGCAACCTAACTTCAGTTCTCATCGCAACCGATGTCATTTCAAGAGGTTTTGACCAAAAGAAGGTTAGTGTTATCCTTGGAGCCTCTTTCCATTCTTCTTTTGCCCCCAAAATCTGCCTTCTTAGTTAATGAATCTTGCTAATGCAGGTGAATTTGGTTGTCAATTATAATCTGCCCGCTAATTATAAAACCGGGGAGCCAAATTATGAGGTTTACCTTCACAGAGTTGGAAGAGCTGGCCGGTTTGGTGGTAAAGGTGAGTGTTGATTCTGTTAATAGAGTATCTCACGAGATGATTCAACACTAATATATAAGGGATATATAAGGGATGTGAGCCTCTTCACTCATTGCCAATTGATTTCGAGTTGGAAGTCCATAATCTCACAGATTCTTCCTTATCTCTGAGTGTTGCAATTTAGTTGACAAGATTCTCATCAGTTTTTTCGTAATTGTGTCGCAGGAGCGGTATTCAATCTGCTGCTAGATGATGAATGGGATAAAGAAGTGATGGGAAAGATCGAGGAGTACTATGGAGCAAATGTTAAGGAGGTAATAAGAGATTTTCTAAACACAAACTTTGTGGCTATATATCTTAAGAATTTGTCAAAATGATTTTGGTGGTTGATACAAATTTTGGTACAGATAACCTCTTGGAACGCTGAGGAAGAGTATAAGGGAGCACTCAAGGAAGCTGGCCTGCTCCAGTGAATACTATTGTTTTCATTCTTTTTATTCATAGATTTCTAGTACTCTTTATGAATATTGTTCCTTTTCTGTTTACTATAAATATTGTGATTATATCTGGCACATATTAATTAATTTTCTGTTTAGATTTTGTCTCTAAAAAAAAAACATATCCACCGTATAATCTGTGTTATACATACATGTACGCATAGGGTCTAGCGTATTTTAGAACATTGCGAAAAGGCACAAAAACGAAATGCATAAGCAGAGGCGAACACATTTATTTACATCTCTTCGTTTACAGCTTGGGATTATATTATGTGAATAACCCAGAAAAAAGTTTTGTATCAAGCTAGGTCACACAAAAATAGAGAAAAACAAAACTTCGATTATGCTTTTTGGAGGATATCGTGAGTTACAAGTAACTTAATACGGTATCATATATTTTTAGTATGTGTCCCTGCAACTTATCAATCCTAGCTTCTTTCGCATTCGTAACTGCTCGATACAAGGCGCGTTTTTCGGATCAATGCCTCTGTGTTTTGCCGGAGCTACTTCTCAGTTTGGCTGCTGCACAATTAGATATGTTCAGATAACAATCAGCAAAACAAGACCTGCTATAACAGAAATTGTGAAGCAAATGAATGATGAGCAATACCCGCGAAAACAGAGGATCATCAAAGACAGCAACAGGATAAGGTAACGTTTCAGAAGAAGCCCAGTTTCCGCCGTACTGAGGCTTAGAAGAAGCTTCCAAGATCTGGCTAACGTAGTAATCCGCGGGGCTTCCTAATAGGTTCCATTCAGCTAGTTGCTGAAGCTTTGGATCATTTAGGAAACTGAGATTTCTGTATTGCATATTTGGGTCAGCCGATGTCCCGGGAATGCCGCCGGTTTCTAGGTCTGGAGTTGAGATATCTAAGGTTTTACCAAAGAGTCCTGAGTAACTTCCAAGAGACGAATTTGCAGAGCACGTTATGTCCCTGTACGTATGATGAAGCTGCAGATTCGGGTCTTCGTCTTGTACAGGAACATTCATGTTTTCATCGCTACGAACCCATGTGAAATTCTCAAGCTGTTGCTCCATATCCAGTCCGAAATCTATATCAATTTCATTTTGCAACTGCATAAACACAATGTGTGGGGTTTATTATAGATATATATATATATACACATCCCAAAACATATTTAATGTCCAAGACTGATGATTCTCTACCTGATTTTTGCAGTCCGAGGACATAAGTTGCTGATGTTGATGTTGCAGCATGTTCTCCTGTGAGTTGTAATAAGATGCTTAAGTTTTGTAAAATGAAACCATAACTCATCATTTGGGAGATGGATTAATACCTTATGAGCACGGATTTGATACAAAGACAGTCTTAGTGAATTTTCTAGTTGCTGCAAATCATCTACGCTGTTAATCTTCTCTAGCTCGGTCCAGTAGCTATATCGAAAAACAATGTAACTCACAAATGAGACAACAAAACCATAAGAAGCCTTTTAATTGAAAATATGTAGAAGATCTTTGGCACCTTAGTCTTGTGTGTAATTCTGATAAGTGTGTTTGCAGAAACCTGACTTTTTCGCTTAGAACCTGAAAGTTCCCGGTTGCGAAAAAGCAGTTGAATTAGGAGATACTTCACCATTATCATTAACATCATAGTAGTAGTTGTACATACCTCAACCGTTGGTTTACTGAAAAAAGATAACAAAAACATTAGTAATACTCACCAACACTAAACAAGAACAAACAAAGACAGAGTTCACAACGAAGCTCAGATTCTTGATATAATGTAATAACACACCTTCTGTCTAGAAACTCTGATACATTTACATCGTGATCAAGCTTCATAAATGTTTTCTTCAAGGCCTGAGATATTGTGAGAAAAAATAGTATTAATGATAGTTAAGTTTAGGAGATGAGAAGAGAGATAAAACAGAGCCAAGCAAAACTACTTACTTCAAGATTTTCCAACTTCCTGTTCAAACGTCGACAACAAAAAAAAACAAAGAGTTACGTTCAGTGTAACATCTACACACAGAAAGATTCCAAAAAATGCTGAGGTTTTATAGAGTCAATGGAAGTAACCTCTTTGCTCTTTCTTGAGGAGTGAGTTGAGCAAACTTAGCAATGACTTCTCCAATACTAAAACAAACCCCAAAAACAGAACATCAAACAAAAAGACAAAAACTAAACAGAGCTATGTTTCTTTGGTACTAAGAAAGAGTAATCCAGACCTGTGTTTTCCGGTGCACAGAGAAGGCTTTCCCGTGGGAGAGAACATGAGAAGCACAACATCTATGTCGCATAAGATCGATAACTCTTTAGCCTTTTTCATGATCCCATGTTTCCTTTTCGCATAAGTTGCTTGACGTCCATTAATGTTCTCTAGTTTCTTTATCTTTAGCTTCACTCGACCCATCCTTCACCAATCAAGCTTATCTTTACACTGATTCAGGATTCAAATGCAAATTACATAGCAACCTTGTACCAATCGAGAAACTCAAATTGAAACTCATATGAACACAGAGAAGACAACCCATTTTGAAACTAACAGTTAACAAGAAGAATCAATGGAATAGCAAACAATACACACTTCAAAGATTCACACTTTCGTCAATCAAAATGGCTATTTACCAATTTTAGGAAAAAAAATATTGAAATTGGAAATCAAAAGAATACCTAAATAATGTAGATTAACCTGAAATAGTGAAGACAAAACTCACCTAATTTGAGATAAAACAAAACTTTCCTTGAATTCGGATGCTGAACCAAAAAGAGAGAGAAAAAAAAGTTTCCTTTTTTATTGAAAAAAAACTTACATATTTATAAAAAAAGCTTTCTTTACGAGGAAGAAAGGAAAAGAGAGAGAGAGAGAGAGAGAGAGAGAGAGAGAGAGAGAGAGAGAGAGAGAGAGAGAGAGAGAGAGAGAGAGAGAGAGAGAGAGAATGGCAAAAAACAGAGGTTAGAGACGAAGAAAGGATGGTGAAAGAGAGAGAAGAAATAGGGTTACGATTAAGACGACCGGGTAACCGGAAAAATCGGAAATTAGGGTTTGAATTGAAGCTAGAGAATAGGGAAAATATGGGATCGATTTCATAATTTTCCTCCCTTTTACTTCACACAACAGAAACAACGACTTACCCGCTTATTTTATTGGACCACTCATTTGGGATAACCACCAAAGTAAATCAGTAACCAGTAGCGACTAACCAAATAATAGGGACGTGTCAATCTCTTCGGCTTTCAGTTTTTACTTTTTAGGAATGTGGCTCTTACATGAGGCTGTGCCTTTTACGACGAAACAATCATCTGGTAGCCGAGAATCGCACTGTCTACACGTGTTAAGCTAACCAAAAAACCTTGTTTCTTTGTTACATTTCACAGGTGTTTTTTATTGCTATCTATTGCTTGTATAACATGCTTATTATGTTTATATTATTACAAATATTTTGTAAAAAACTTGAAGGGGATAAAATACAAATAATGGTTAGAATTGATATATATGTTTATGGTACAATAAATCGGTCGGCAAGATTTTATCATTTGGGTATGTTTTAAATAACTCACCTTGTTATGGTTGTGGGATGGTCGATTGTGTTTTTTATGGAAGGTGAGTTAGTCCGATGTTGGCTATGCTCGGATCCCTGTTCTTCTAAGGAGTTTTCGGATGGTTATCGGAATGCCGGAGTTGATGCATTGGCGGTGTCGATTGAGTTCACTTTGATGGGTTCATCGGAGTTTGGCTCGGTGATGCCGGAAACACTGAAGCGGTTGCCGTCTTTCTCATCTTCGCAGTGGTTAACACGTGTTTACACGTGGCCTTCATGCTTTCATTGTTATTTTCTTTCATAGGTTGGGGCCTTAGTTATGGATTGTAATTCCGATACCATTTGTAGTGGGCCTTTGAACCTTTTAATGAAATGGACGACAACAACAAAAACAAAAAAAATTGACAAAGGTTGGGACTACAAGCCAATCAGGTAACGTGGAATCAATAAAAAAAACAAATACTGACTATTCCTAATCCTTAATTTGACAAAAAATTGGTGCTATAATTGAGAAATCGTAGAATATGTTAAGAATCCCACCTAGAAATTTATCATCTGACATAAATAGTATATAAGGAATATGTGAAAATATATTCATTGTCAATTAATTTTGAGTTAAAAGTTAAAAATCACACATTGAAAATTATGATAAGATATAAATATTATACAATGGATATATGTTTATCCATTTATTATTGGGGAATTTGCTAAATTAGGACAAATTAACACACATATTGTTCCAATACACCTTTTTCGATTTTTGTCAATTTTTTGCCTATACTACCCTTAATCAAATGTAAATAATTAAAAATAAATGGTTTTGAAATTTTTAAAAAATCAGAAAATTATAAAAATGGAAAGAATAATCTATGTGAATAAATTGAAATATCGTTTTTGGAAAAATCAAAGTTAAAAAATATTTTTTAAGTTTGTTCTACGTCTTCCAGAATTCGCGTTCTAGTTCTACGATGCTTCTACGAGTCTGTAGAATGTTTGTTCTGATTTTTGATCTATATCTACCAAATGTAGAATTTGAGTTCTAACACCTACTCCGTGTTCTACTATTTGGTAGAATATGTTTTCTACTATTTTCTCTAAACACTACCAAATCCTGAATACGCATGCTACCATTCTTTCTATCTTCTGCCGCGTCCAGAATATAAATTCTACCATTCTCTCTATCTTCTACTGAGTCCGGAATATAAATTCTACCGTATTTTCTATCTTCTACCAAGTCCAGAATATAAATTCTACCGTATTTTCTATCTTCTTCCTTAAATCTAGGATCTATAGTTAGTGAATATTCTACCAAATCTAGTTTCCAAAACCGACGATTTTGAAGATATTTTTCTTCTTCTTCGTTTCTTCCTCTTCCTTTCTTCTTTCTTCTTTCTTCGTTCTTCACTATTCTTCTTCGGTTAATATGTTGCATATCTATGTAACGGGTTTGATATGTTCACAAATTGCCTTAACATCAGCTTTCGTTGGTTAAGGACAATTTGCTCGCCTAAGTTCTATCAAGCAATCTATAGGTCTAGGGTCGGATTTGGTGGAGTTTGGATGATTCTGGGGCTAAAAAGGAAAGTCAGAATTTGCCTTTTTCGTCTGGAAAGCAGATGGATCGATCTAGAATTGGATGGATCGATCTGGCTCAATCTGGAAAATTCTTGTGCGCCAGATCTGTCTGGATGGATCGATCCAGGTTTGGATGGATCAATCTGGACTGGTCTGGAAAATTCATGCGCGCCAGATTTTTCTGGATGGATCGATCCAGATTTGGATGGATCAATCTGGACTGGTCTGGAAAATTCATGCGCGCCAGATTTGTCTGGATGGATCGATCCAGATTTGGATGGATCAATCTGGACTGGTCTGGAAAATTCCTGCAAACCAGATTTGTTTGGATGGATCAATCTAGATTTGGATGGATCGATCTTTCTCCTTCTGGTCTCATCTCCTGCACATGCTTCTTCTACTCGCCAGATTGACATATCTTCGTTAAAAATGGCATAACTTTCTAACCGTTGATCGGAATGACTTCAAACCTCCTCCAAATGAAAGCTAACTCAAGTGGCCATCTTGTCTCCAAATTTTATCACAATTCAATCAAGGGAAGCCTTTCAAATAATACCAGGTTTTTAAAGTTTCATCATGATCCCACATCTTCATAAGTCCAATTGCACCCGAAATTCCGTGTTTCCTCCAAAACCTCAGTATGACAAACCAAGCGAAATTATTTACTAAACCGGAAGGAGATTTTTAATTGAACTGAATGGTTTAATTACTAAACCAGAAATGTGATGTATAAGTTTACGGTTTGTCATACTGAGGTTTTGGTTTGTCACGTGACTCATCGTAAAGGTTTTGATTTCTCAATGGCAATCTCAAACGAAAATTAAAAACATTTTTCATCTAAAACGTGAATACTGAATAAGAAAACAATAGTCGATCTCAATCAACATCTACAACATCCGAGTCAACATGCGTAGGAGGAGGTATATACTTTGACATTCGATCAATCAACAAAGGATCATGTGCTGCTTTGAATAGGTCAATTGCAATCTTAAATCGAGCCTCTTTAATATTGTCATCGTCCAGCAGAGAAAAGTCTAGTCCAAGCAGGTGACACTCAATGAATTTCAACGCATACACTCCGCAATCACAGCTACTCTTATTTAGTCCACTCTTCATCGGCACATAGGTGACTAAATATTGACCTATATTCAAATGTTTCTTGTTGGCAGGTGATTGAACTGCTTTCACAATACGAGGGATGAGGACTGCGAATGCTTCCACTTCCTTGATACGTTTCTTGCCTGAACAATCAAAGACATCTATTGTTCTTTGGACAAAATTGATGCACAACGAGATTGGTAAGTCAATTTCCCACCTTTAAGAAACCCAAAATCAGCAAACTCTTAGATCTCAAGTTTTAAAAAATCTTTGACGAATCAGTACTACACATATTAGAGCGGAGGTACTTACGAGGAGTTTTGACGATTCGGTGTTGGTTGGACTTGGTGGCGTAAGAGTGGCGGAGGAGGATTTCAGCGGAGGAGAATTTCGGCGGAGAAAACGAGGAGGAAGAAGGATGAAGAGGAAAGTCGGAGGAGGAGGAAGGATGAAGAGGAAATTCGGAGGAGGAAGAAGACGACGTCGAGATTTCAAACGCCATCGATGAAGAGACGCCGAAGAATATAGTATCGTCGGCGGCAGATGCAGAGAAAACGAGGAGGAGGATTTCGGCGGAGGAGAATTTCGGCGGAGAAAACGAGGAGGAGGAAGGATGAAGAGGAAAGTCGGAGGAGGAAGGATGAAGAAGACGACGCCGAGATTTCAAACGCCGTCGACGAAGAGACGCCGGAGAGTATGGTCTCGTCGGCGGCAGATGCAGAAAAAAAAGGAGAGAAGAAGAAGAAAGACACGAAACCCTTGTTTTAGTTTTAATTTTTATTTTACCATTTTTTTCTATTTTTTTTTTAAAATTACTTTAAAATAATTTTTATATTTAACAAAAAATATTTTTTAACAATATTTAAGGGCAAAACCGAATTTTCTTTTAACGAAATTCTAATGAGACAAAGTTATATTAAGAAAAGTTTATTAAGACAATAGTTGTGTTAATTTATCCTAATTTAGCAAATTCCCCATTATTCATTGTCCATTGATTTTTTTAAATTGGAAGTCCATAATCTTAAAGTGCAAAAAAATCATATCAGATTTGTCCTTCCTTATTGCATATCTTACGACAACCCTTTACAATCATTGATTCTTTCTAGTTATGCCTCTTTTTATTTGGATCTTCAATTTTTGGTAAGGATGCTTAATCCAACACATTTATTTGCTCCGATGTACTTCACACACCATCACGCATACCTTCTCATTGCTTCAGTACCGATGGCTTCTCATATTTTCTTTGTTTCTTATTTTGTTTTTTATAAGAAATATCCTACTAAAACTCATGTTCCTAGTGAATTTCAGATCATTTAATTCATGGTGAGTCCATATATATATATTTACAATAAAAATAGTAAATTTACCAAAATTCAATTCAAATAAAGTTATAACTTTTGTAAGTGTGAATATTCGGAATAAAATAAAATTATAAATGATAATATATATTGTTTTGGAAAGAATATCCAGATTGTTTGAAGAGCCTAGCTACAAAAAACATGGTATCAAAAATATCAAATAATCTCTTACTATTCAGACATTTATCGTAACAAACGAGTATCAAAACACTGAGATTCCGAAAGCTACGAAATATATAGATAGTGGAAATCAACAATTTGCAATTGATAATATTCAATATGCAAGTCGCCATAATCAGCCTTTAGGTCTTGATTGATTGTTGTTTCCTCATACTCATATGAAGGTAATTAACCCTATTTCACGTGAAAATAAAAATTAACTGTTCAAATCGGCTTTCGAATAGGATTACAATCGATTGCTTCCATATGCAGTCAACATCCATCTACAGTTGGTCCAAACCCACATTCATACTGGATTTAGTCCAATAGTAAAACGATTCCCAACCAGATGTCTAGTAGTGATCATAACTTCGATTTTTTTTGTTAGCAAGTTAATTACAAATTAGGTATAAATATATGGTAAATCATTTTGTTCCTACAATGTTTTTGCGAGTCGTGTACTATATGTATTATTTTTTAAAAATCATTGTAATATATCCTCATTAAACCAAGTTAAAATAATGTTGCAGATAATCTAGGTAACACCTTAAAAAGACATTAAAAGTTCGCTAGCTCCTTCGGAATGAGGCCCTAGTATCATCTAAATTATATAGGGTTTGAATGAAATTTACATTTCTTGTTGGTTGTGATGATGGCTTGGGGAGAAAAATGTGATAAAACTGATCAAAATAAGGCTGGAATAAATTTATTTTATTAGATTATACTGACCGTTTTTTGTTGTTAAAATACTGAATTTATCTCAGCCAAAGCAAAAATAGGAATCCTAGTTTTTAAAAAATAGTATAATCTAATACATAAAAAATATGTGTCAATCATGTTCATTGTTCATAAGTTTTCACCAAAAAATCTTGTAAAAAAACAATGGAATTCCATAAATCCCGAAGATTAGTGTAGGTTTGATCCGGAATTCTAAAAATAAATCTTGTTAAGAAAAATATGAAATTGAACTAAGGGCAACTCCAACTTTGACACTATATTTGGTGTTGAAATTACACCAAATTTGGTGTTTTCGTGTCATAATTTTTTTTTCATCTCTAACCACAACACCAAATCTCACACTAAAAAAATTATTGTTTATTATTATATTATTAATTTTTTTTTATTTATTTGTAATAGTTTCATAAATACTAATTATTCTTAGAACTGATTAATTATAAGTGAAATATAAGATTACAATCGGTCGACCAATAAAAAAATTACAATCGATAAATTAAAAAACGCAAAATAAATTACATCATACTAATTTTCAGAATTAGTATATTCGGACCACAAGTGTTCAATTAACGCATTTCGAAGTTCAATATGAGCTTCTCGGTCCTTGATTTGCCTGTGTCGAGCTAAAAATTCCTGAAATCGAACATCATCATCACCCGTCATCTCAACTTCTGCAACTGGGACTTCAGCTCGTTCTTCAATTGGTGCATCAAGACCACGTTCATCCTCTATGATCATATTATGCATTATGATACAAGTTGTCATTATATCATGTAACACTTTCTTACTCCAAAAACGTGCTGGTCCAGCCACAATTGCAAATCTTGACTGCAATACTCCAAATGCACGTTCTACGTCTTTTCTACATGCTTCTTGCCTCTTTGCAAATAATTTTTTTTTTGGACCACGTGGATCATGAATTGTTTGAACAAGAGTGGACCATTTTGGATATATACCATCAGCTAGATAATAACCCATATTATAATTTATCCCATTAATAACATAATTAGCGGGTGGAGCAGTTCCTTCAGCTAGATTAGCAAAAAGATGAGACGCCTCTAGCACATTAATATCATTAGCGGAGCCGGAAATGATTATCACCAAGTGACCAAAAAGATTATACCCAGTACTACCATTATCTTAGCGGAGCCGAAAATGATTATCCCGGATATTAGATTATTGTTTAAATTTATATTATGTCCTTAAAAATTATCTTATTGCATTTAGTTTTATGTTTGTTTGGTTTTAATTTTGTAATTTTATGTTTACAGTGTTGTATTGGAACTTTAATATGTATTTTTAATCTTAATCAATTTGCGTTTTAATTTAGATATTTTGTGCAAATTAATTTTTTTTATTAATGATAATTACAATTTCACGTATTATTAAAAATTAAAAATAACAAATAAAATTAAAAGGTACAAAATTATTAATAGTATATTTATTTTTTAGTTGATAAAAATTAATTTAATTATATTACTAAATAAAAAATACAAATAAAATAATATTTTTTTTTAGTGTTTTGTGAATAGTGTCACACCATATTTGGTGTGACACTATTCACAAAACACTAAAAAAAATTTTTACCGTCCATTCTACCGTTCGATTGGAGCATTTTTGACACCAATTATGGTGTTATAACGTCCGGTTGGACGTGCTAAATCAAGTTCCTTATTAGATTGATGAGGTTTTATGCCTATCCGGACCCAAAGCTAGCCTACTAGCTACATCGGCTATGTCACTATGTGTTCCGAAATGGTCGATATATAATTGAGCAATGTACGCGAGTGTGGCTATAGTAAAATGAGGAGCATGCACGTGCTATTTGTGCGACATGGTACGCCAAAATCGGGTCGTGGGGTCGCTATTGTAACCACAGTAGACTCGGAAAATATGTCCCTGTTGATATGATTTGGATCCTATGCATTATCATTTCTGATTTTTGTTTCCTTTCCCAGCACTAATTTCTTCATTTAAAACTGAAATTTTAACCCTACAATAATTGAAACTTCATCACAAAACCAATGTCTTATTTTAATGGCTTTCCAATAAGCAAACACCATGAAAATATCGTGTAAAATTCAAATAAATAAATAAAATATGAAAAATACACAAAAACAGAGGAGAAGGTGCAATTGGGTGTCTGACTCTGATATTCCTCACCCTGCCAAAGTGCTAATGATTCTTGTCAGTGTGTTGTTAGTCTCTTTGAAAAAGTAACGATCCATACTAACATCTATTTTGTGATATAAATTTTATGTAAATTAAGAAAATACATATATTCAAAGTTATTGACCAAGAAAAAAATGAGAGAGGATGGGAAGTGTTCAGTTAATCTCTGCAGATGGACCACCGTACAAGTCTGCAACCATTTTCAATCTGATATATTATCCCAATATTCTACCAATTAAACTTTTTGGTCAAATAAGAAAACATCTACTTTAAGTTTAAAGTCTCACCTAACCTATGGCTATTTTCTTTATTTTCAATTGGCTCTCTCAACTTACCATCACGCCCAGGCCACAGCTTTGTGTATACGGGATAATATAATCTGTCTATGAATTTACCAAAATAGTTGCACAATTAATTCATAAAGAAAAAGACTTTATCTTTCTTGATTTTTAAAATTTAGCAGAAGTACAAAAGGGGAGATATAAATTTATCATGGTGTGATATTCATATTGCAGCGGAAATTCTAAGAATAAAGATTTTAACCAATCCCGTACATAAATGATTTATTGCAGCGACTTATGTATAGATGGTTGGGGTTAGATCTAAAATCAGTAAGTGGTAGATTGATATGGCAACAATTAGTCAAGGTCTTATAAGAAAACCGGACTTATTTTCTAAACATCCATTATTCATCACATTAACATTATGGAGAGACCCGCCTAGTAGGGAGAGAGAGTTTCATATAAACCCAAAAAAGGTCAAAAATTCCAGAGAAAGAGAGAGAAGAGCTGGGGGTTAATGAAATGATATTTAAAGTGTGTAAGAGAAAATGGTTGTAGTTAAGAGAGACAAAAGACTACAACAGTCAAATCAAATGTGCCTTAAGCATTTTTGGGCTGTTAGTTTAAGACTACTTAATTAGATGAAAAGCATTAGTTAAGAATATAAAATTACTATACATTGTATGTATTTTTGGGTGAAAAGTGAAAACACATAGAAACAAATCAATTTTTAGTGGCACTGGTGTCCGGGTCAACCCCGACTGATTTTTGAAATGAGCATGCCTTTGGCAGAAGTTTTCCGTAAGCCCATTTCTGATAAAACATCGAGGATGAAACTAAAGAGTCTAAGTGACCACACATGCAATGATTTTATTTGTAATATGATTTGAATCTGAAACCTCTGCAAGTTTACACCCTAAAACTTGGACTCTCAACCACTCCACAATCACAAGCGTTAAATCAATGTATTTTTTTTATAGTCAATCGTTTTCAAGTGAAATTTGGAAAACAAAAAGTGAGAGAAATAAAGATCCAGAGAGAGCTTAGGTTTTCTTCAACGTGTCTCTTTCTTCCCCCTCACACGTGAGATCAAACTAATCCTTTTTTGTTGTTAAAAGTTAAAACTAATCGTTTTCTACATGGTTCAAACAGTTAACCACGTTGGTTTACAAAAATTAAACCAACATTTTGTCCGGCAAGTAATCACAGTAGTGATATGATGTTTCGGTTGGGACAACAAAGAAAAAAGCAGTTGAGCTAAAAGAAGAGGTTTACGGATGTTTAACAACTTTTCATATCTCTCTTTCACTTTTCCAATCACATCTCACTGCTCACAACGTAGGAAACGTGTTCCCTCCCCTTCACTCTTTCTCTCTCCTACCGTGTTTTATTTATTTCATCTCTATACGGTTTCACATTTATGGCTTTTTCGTTTTATGACCAAACGATAGGTTTTTTATTTTTTTTTGGTCAACCAGCGATAGTTATTGTGACGACGTTTATCAAATTTTAGTGTAAATGTAGATTAAACATGTTTGCTTATGACTTAAACCAGAGATGATGTTATGTATACTATATTAAATTAATTATCTAGAATGTATACTGAGCATTAAATTAAAGTAATTTACTATTTATACTGCGTAAATAGATATATGCATCAGCTTTCAAATCAGTCCGTGACAGTCCATAAACCTTTTAACAGTTGTATAACAGCATTTTGTCAGAAAACAAGGTCACGACATATACATACACGCACATAGCTTAGAGCCATACGTAATAATATCACAAATATCAATATGCTATACAATTTATCTTTAATATCATCACATCTTCTCTTCCAACGGGAATAGAGAGAGTGTATGATGACGTGGCATCTCCCTCCATTACACCTCGCTTCCTGTCTTCTTCTTCCTCATCCTCATCACTAACCAACAACAACAACATTGTCATGTCGGAAGATCATCACTGTTGGATGGATCAGATCGCTTCGTGGGACAACTTCTCTCTAAGCATCAACAACGATCAACATCTTCATCATCACTGCGCAAGTTATAGAGAAAAAGAAGTGATTAGAAACCCTAATCTAAGTAATTACCGTAACTATGGGAAGAAAGCGAAAACAGACTGTGGAAGCTGTGGACATTCGTCAAAAGCTACTGTGGCGAGAGGACATTGGAGACCAGCTGAAGATGCTAAGCTTAAAGACCTAGTCGCGGTCTATGGTCCACAAAACTGGAACCTCATCGCCGAGAAGCTCCAAGGAAGATCCGGTAAGTAACTAAACCTACCGATGAAAGCTTTTTCAAGATTCAGGTTCTTGATGTTTTTGGTGTTTATGTTGAGCAGGGAAAAGCTGTAGGCTTCGATGGTTTAACCAACTAGACCCGAGGATAAATAGAAGAGCCTTCACGGAGGAAGAAGAAGAGAGACTGATGCAAGCTCATAGGCTTTATGGTAACAAATGGGCGATGATAGCGAGGCTTTTCCCTGGAAGGACTGATAACTCTGTGAAGAACCATTGGCATGTCATCATGGCTCGCAAGTTTAGAGAACAATCTTCTGTTTATCGCAGGAAGAATATGTTTCCTCTTAAGCCACTTCTTAACCCTAATCCCCACCTTTTGATCAACGATTTTGACCCTGCTAGGTTAGCTTTGACCCACCTTGTTAGTAATGACCAGAATCACCTTATGTTGCCAATTCCTTGCTTTTCAGGTTTGAGCTTGTGTTCTATATCCTTAATTTGGTTTGGTTTAAAATCTCTTATCACAAAGTGTTCTTTTAAATTCCATTCGTTTTGTAACGTTTAGGTTATGATCATGGAAATGAGAGTCCGTTCATGGTGGAAGTGTTCGAAAACCAAGTGATGGTCGGCGATTACATTGCAAGGACACAAGAGGCCACTACACTCGATTTTTCAAACCAAACCGAGAAGAGTGAGATGTTTGAGAGGATAAATGAGAAGAATAAACCAATTTTTTTCGATTTTCTTGGGTTGGGAACGGCGTGATCATCATCATGAATAATAGTGGGATTAATTAGTTGACAGAAAGTATGAGATGATCCGATGTTGTTTGTTGCGTTATTAATAACCAATTTAATCTGTAGATTAATTGTTGTTGTCCTTTAGTCCCATGCAACAATATTCCTAAACTACTTTCTCAAAAAACAAAACAATATTCCTAAACTCGTGTTAGTACGTTATTCCACGCTTTGGTTAATTAATGCTATAACTTGTGTACATGTCAAAATGTCTCACCTTCAAAACCAATTTTATTTTGAAGTATAAACATATGTACCTTCTAACCAATTCTTAACTTATGTGAAAATGTCACATTCCATCACTAATGTGGAGCAAGAGTAACAACATGCTTCGTATATGAAGGGGAAGGTGACATATGTTAAAGAAGGGACGATGATATGTGGAAATAAGAAAAGACAAAAAAGAAGAAGTAAAAGAGAGATCGGAGATAGAGAAGTCAAATTAAAGAGAATAATGTACTTTTGTATTTATTTGGAGTATGCAGAAAATTAACAATACCATGCGATATTGATGAGGTTGCAAGATTCAGGCTCAGATTCTGCAATAGAAAGTCCAAACATCCACTCTTAATTATTCTCACACCCAATGCATTTTTTTTCGTCCTTCCAAGAGAAAACCTTTTTTCATTTCATTGCTTATTTGCTTCTTACTTATGCCTATGCGTCTCATCGACCTCATGTCACCCACATGCTCCCTTCCTTTTTTTTTTTTTTTTTTTTTTTTTTTTTTTTTTTTTTTTTTTTTTTTTTTTTTTTTTTGAAAACAAAGCCAATGACTACTACAACACAAAGGAGACCTATATATTTCCAAAAAAAATTCACCCAAAAATTTATTCAACACTCAAACAGAGGGTAAAACTCTCTCATTCTCAAAGAGCTCCTGCAATCAAACCGGGGACCCAGAAGCAACATACGACTGGGATCGCAAGTCACGAGTTACACTTTGTGAAATGAGATTAGCCCCTCTGTTAGTGTCTCTACAAGCTTTCTCCATCTTCCACTCCTTAATGGCCTTTAACTTAGATGACATCTCTGCTACTTGAAAACTGAAGGAAGGCCATGCCTTGGGTCTTTTCCAGGTCAAGAACGTAATCTGCAGCTTTCATGGAGAAGATGACTTTTGATACTCTGTGACTAGCCATGTTATCAATAGCTCACATAGTACACACCAACTTAGCTTCATCAAGAGAGTCAACATGAGCAAAACATATTCTACTATGTAACGAAACATTACCCAAAACATCTCTTAAAACCCAAGCTGCTCCTAATAAAGATAGTGTCTCAGAACAAGAGACCCAATGTTACACTTAACCCATTGGTCCGGAGGAGGGGACCACTTTCTTCTAGTACCACTGACTTCACTCGCCCCATCCTCACCCACTGAAGAAACCGATACATCACGGGCCTTTCCAACTATATCAGAATCTAGCCAAACCTTCCCTTCAAAGAAAAGACCATTCCTATTTTTCTAAATGTACCACAAAAGCCAAGGAAAGATTCTCCTACTCTCTAAAGGTAAACCCCTTGACTTTGCAGAAAAAAGAAGGAAGTGAAAATTTGAGAATAGAGAACAAACGTCAAAGCCACCATTTGGACAAGGAACATTAGATAGAGCTTATACCTGTCTAGCCAATGCACATGAAAATAAGACATGATTAACTGATTCACCTTCCAGCCCACATATCTGACATCTTGAGTCAACCCTTATTCCCATTTTGAATATGGCGTCAACCACTGGAATAGAATCACTTAGGGACTTCCACAAGAAGATTTTGATCTTAGGGGAAGTCTGAATCTTCCAAATCTGTGTTTTGATCTCAACTGTGGAAGGAGACATCTCTGCAAATCTAATACTCTCTTCATTTTTCTCTTTGTGGGCTAACCAATAGCCCGATTTTACAGAAAAATCTCCACTCTTGTTGAACTTCCAAACCCAAAAGTCATCTCTAGATACCACTGGTTTCATTGCCATTATACTATTAACATCCTCCAAATCTAACAGTTCATTAAGCTTCACCACATCCCATTTCCTCACTCTCTGATCTATGATTTCCTCCACTTTCATGTCAATGTTTATGACAACATTTTTAATCAAAGGAACTCTCATTACTGCCCCTTCTATCCATTGCTCAGTCCACACACCAACAGATTTCCCATTTCCAATCTTCTTTTTAATCCTCTTAACCAAAAGTTCTCTTCCAAATAGCACACTTCTCCACCCATAGGATGACATTTTTCCTTCACCAGCTTGCAAGAACTCAGACTCTTCAAAATATCTGCTTCTTAAGAGCTTTGCCACTAAACTCTCTGGTTCCATCAGCACTCTCCAAGCTTGTTTACTAAGCAACGCCTGATTGAAACATTGAATATCTCTGAATCCCATTTCGCCTAATCTCTTCGCTAAACAAAGCTTTTACCAGCTGAGCCAATGAAATTTTCTCTTATCTTCACTACTGTTCCACCAGAAATCCGCCATGGCACTGGTTAGCTTGGTACATATCGACTTAGGCAGTTTGAAATAAGACATGGCAAAAATGGGCATGGCCATTGCAACTGTTTTAATTAGAATCTCTTTACCCCCTTGAGACAGGATCCTAGCAAATCATCCTGACATTCTTGACTTCATCCTCTCATGAATAAAGGCTAGCATATCAATTTTGGATCCGCTGAAGCATTTAGGGACTCCTAGGTAAGTGCCTGCTCCACCTTCGTTTTGGATCCCTGTAATCCTTTTGACCACTGTCTTCACATCTTCCTCAACCTTGGATCCAAAAGATATATAGGATTTGTTGAGGTTGATTACTTGTCCTGTTGCTTCCCCATAGACCTTTAGAATCTTCATCAGGCAAGATACTTCCTCTTCATTAGCCTTACACAAAAATAAACTGTCGTCTGCAAAAAGTAAATGATGGATGGAAGGGCCATTCACAGAGAACCTGATTTCATTAATAAACCCCTCCCTTTCAGCCTTGTGGAGAAAGTGGATCAAACCTTCAGTGCACAACACAAACAGAAAAGGAGAGATTGGATCACCCTGTCTCAGTCCTCTCTTAGGCTTAATCACACCAAATGGCTGGTCATTAATAAGAACAGAAAAGGTTACTGAAGTGACACAAAACATGATCCAATTAACCCACTTTCCATGAAACCCCAGGGATTCCAAAAGCCTTATAAGGAAACTCCACTCCACCCTATCATATACTTTAGACATATCAGATTTGATTGCTAAAGACTCCTTAGAAACCAGTGGATGAGTTCTCAGCCCATGTACTACTTCATGAGCTATCGGAATGTTATCAGATATCAACCTATCTGAAACAAAAGCAGACTGAGTAGGCGAGACCAATGAAGGAAGCCAGGGTTGGAGCCTTCTAACTAAAATCTTGGAAATGATTTTGTAACTAACCGAACATTAGCTAATTGGCCTAAGATCAGACATGATAGTAGGGTTAGTTACCTTAGGAAGAAGGCACATGTGAGTGTAGTTCCAAACCACCGGGAAGGAGCCTTTCACAAAAAAGTCCTTAACAGCCAGTGTAACCTGATGCCCTATGATGCCCCAATATCTTTGTAAGAAAAGGCCAGTCATACCATCTGCACCAGGTCCACTTGAAGCTTTGACAGAGAACACAACCTCCTTGATTTCTTCTGTGGTCACCTCTTTGATAAGTTGGTCATTCATATGTTCAGTGACTCTGGGTATGAAACCTTCAAAGAGGTCAGAGAAACTACTTGGGGAAGAAGAAGTAAACAGCTCGTGGAAGTAAGCAACATCGACTTCACCCTTTGAGGCTTCATATCTCTGGAAGAAACCTATTTTGTCTATCAATTTCACCAACCTCAATTTTGCCCTGTTTGCTTTAACAGAGGCATGGAAATATTTTGTGTTTCTGTCTCCTTCAACATTCCACCTATCTCTACTTTTCTAACTCCAATACTTCTCTTCCTCTCTGTAGGCAAACATCAATTCCTTCTTGAGGAATCTCAAGTGATTGAAACAGGGCAAGAAACTGGATTATTCCACCTCAAGAGCAATCTGAAGCTGGTTAATTTTGTCTTGGGAGTTCAGATTGTTTTCTTTCTTCCATCTGCTTAAACCTTTTCTCACATTTCTTAATCTGGCTGAAATATCACCCCCTCCACCCATAGAAGACTGATTCCAGCATGTTAAGATGGTTTCCTTAACCAATGGCTTGTTCAAAAATCTTTTATCAAATCTAAAGTTGCTTCTATAGGGATCTTTAGAAAACACCAATCTAACAAGCACTGACCTGTGATCCGAGCTCTTTTCTCCAAGAAAGTTTGATTAGATACCGAAAACAGTTGGAACCAGATTTTGTTACCAAAACACCTATCTAATCTACACTGGATCCACAAATGATACCTCATCCCACCCCAAGTCAATCCATTCCCAGAGCTAGGTAACTCAGACATCTCACAAGCCTTTATCATGTCATTAAAGGAACCATACACTGCATCACTTCTTAAGGGCCCTCCCACCTTCTCACCACTATGGAGAATATCATTAAAATCTCCTAACATACACCACCCCTCTTTTCTATTACATCCCAGCCTAGTTATCATTTCCCAAACATTGTGTTTATTCTTACCACAAAGGTCTCCGTACACACAGGAAACGAAAAAGCTAGTGGAACCATACTTAGCTTTAAGATCTGACATATTTTTATCTACATAGTTAAACTCCACCTCTATGCTATTTTTCCAAAAAAAAGCCAACCCCCCCCCCCTACCTATTGGGTTAATAGTAAACACCCTATCATAACCAAGCCACTCCTGCAAGTCACCTAAAACATCTCTCTTATTCATGGGATCCATGAGAAACAAAATCTCCGAGAAATGCTCCTTTCGCATCTCTTTGAGACGCGGAATCACCAAGTCCTTAGGTTTCCCCAGACCCTGCCAATTCCAGCTCATGAAACTCATTGATGGGAGGACAGTCCCTGTTTTGGGACCGCCTTAATCATCCCACAAGGCACCTTGTGAGGGTATCCATCTACTTCTTTAGGACCCTTCCTCTTTACTACCACTACCTTCTCCAAGCCTTCCTTTCTAGTGACTGTGACTGGGAGACCACCCTCCTCAATGCCTCTAGGCTTTCTTTTTGATTTATAAGGTTTTTTCCTTGGCTTTTTCTTTTTTGCAGAGGTCCCGACAGAACCAGATTAAGAGAATCCGATTCTATAACCCGTTGGATCCATACAGAAAGAAGCAGAGCTTCCAGCAGACACCTGAGCTCCAATCTCTGACTGTCCAGATTCATACAAAGGCAACCTTGAGTTGACCATTCCACTCTGAATAGCTGAATGAAGAAGCTTTTGATCTGCAACCAGAGCCTCTTCTTTATGCTTTGTTAACTCCTCTCATCAAAGTCAAAGACGATCCCCTTTCCTTTATCAACATCCATAGACACCAGAGGGGCATGCTCTAGTCTCAACATGTTTTTTCACCTATTGGGTCCTTCATGATATCAGTGAGAGAACTCCTGACTCTTTCTACTCTTGCTATCCTTTCAGCTCCATGAGCCACAAGAAGGTACATTCTCAAGCCTTCCAAAACTTCAGCAACAATTCTAGGCATGCCTGTCATTGGATTAACTCCCACTTGATCTTCAGAGAGAACACCAAATAATGGGTCATTCTTCTTTAGAACCAGTCCATGCAGTTTTGAAACTTTCTTAAGCTTCTGCTTCTCCTCCTCTGAAAGTTCTCCTAACTTTCTACGATAAATAGGACACTTTTCTTTCTCATGTGTCAGGCTTTGGCAAGCATAACATCTTTTTTGCAGCCTCTCATAATCGTACCAAACAGTTGTTACCTCCCCAGATGGCAAATTAACCACTTTAGATCTTCTAACTGGCTTGGAAACGTCAAATTTAACTCTGACTCTAACATACTCTCTATTTTGAGTCTTTGTAGGATTGAATGTTACCTCAATCACCTGTCATGCAAACTCACTCAGGTCCTATTATAGCATCCACCGTATGATGATTAACCGGAATGTTCCGGATCTGAACCCACACTGAAATATACTGAAGATAGTCAACCGGAGGCTTTTCCACCCACTTATCTAGCACCACAGCCCACTGGTTAAAGGTGTGAACCCCTTTCTTCAAGATACCATCCAAGTCATGCTCGTATTTAAAAACAAACTGGAGACTTTCCTTGGTTAAAGCCACCCCTCGAACCCTTTCATAGAGCTGTCATTTACGAGGCATATCCAAGATAAGATCCGAGACATTTTGACAATCTGGATTGAGAATTCTACCGATCAAACTCAACTGATTCTTCTCATTGAAGCAGAACTCCGGTAGATCTGGAAGATCATAAGGCACATCTTCCTCTTCCAGCGTCAACGCACACATCACTTTGTCGATTCCCGACGTCATCTCTCGTAACCAATATCCAAACCACCACGCGATTCGATTGTTCCTCTGTGATCTCGATAACCCCTTTCACCGTATCGAAGTCTTTTTCCTCTCCGTTACCCCTTTCTCACACTAACCCCTTAACTTTTAGCTCCAAACTTTACAAACCCTAAAAACCCAATGAAGAAAACTTTTTGAATAGTGAAAAAACGCTGATAGAATGGATAGAATCTAGCCAAAGGGAAAAGTTATCCAGTCAAAAGTCCTAATTTTACTAATCAAAGACACTATTAGAAAAAGGGAGTTCTGAGCCTAAAAGAAGGAAACGAAATTGGCCATAATTTTGAGGTATAATCATTTGAAATGACTCTCTCCCCTTCTTTTTTTTCTCTTCATTATTATTCTTGTAATAATAATTTAATATATTTTAGCGTCATAATAGTCATTTAATTTATTTTATGATGCTATAAATGAAGTCGTATACATCAAGCCAAATGGAGAGTCTGGAGACGACGTAAAACATTCTGCGAGATGATAAAGAAGAGAGAGGCACATCACGAGAGTCCTTACCCCAACATAATTCCATCATCCGAGCGTACCTTCTGGAGAGAACAAATCTCAATCTTCCACAGGAAATCAAACCGAGGTGTGGAAACAGGCTTCGAAGGAAGAGGCATCTAGAGCATCGAACTAGCAAGCAAAGAAAGGGGAGAAGAATGGGACAATGCCTGAGAAGCCTTTGCTGAATAGGATCTCAAACCACAACCAACATCTACCAATGATGCAGAGAGAAGAGAAAGAAGCACCGAAGAAGAGAGGGAAGCAGAACCTGACGCAGAACGAAACCCAACACTAGAGCCAGAGCAAGGGAAGCAACCAGATCCGAGCAACTTAAACAGAGGTAAAATAAAATCCAGCACCCGAAGAGGAAAAGTCTCAACCAGATCGACAAGCTCAGCCATAGACGGCGACAATCCAGAACATCACAAACCGAGAAGCAAGGGATAGAGAGGAGGAGCAGCAAGGAAATACATGACGAGCCATCCTTGAGCAAGACAGATAAGATCTTGAAGCCCTAACCAAACTCACCCAAACCTAGGACCTCGGTAAGGAGAAACATATCGTAACCTTTCGACAGAGAGACCACCACATAGCACAGACTCAATCCAACCCCAGACTCAACCCTAGGACACCGTCCTCTAGCATCCATCAGAGGGAGAGACAAAGAGGCCAGATCGGAGCTGGAGCGGAGGCGAAAGCCATCATCGACCTTTGGCGGAGACAGATCTAAAAACTCGAAGCTGAGACTAAACCATGGCTCTCCGGGAACTAGAAGTCGTGGAGGAAAAAAGAGAGACAACGGAGGTCCCTTTTCCGATGGCGGTGAGAGACCACGCACGCCGGAAAGGGAGACCGGAGGAGGTGAGTTGCGGCGGCTAGGATTTCTTTGGGAGAGAAGGAGATGCCACTCAAAGGCAGATTTACTACGTTATGCTACTTGTAGCTTAGTTGCTTAATACATGTTACAAAAAAAACTTGCTTAATATAAATTTGATCAATATTTGTAATATATTGATTTGTATTACTGTTACGCGATAGTATAAAAATATGTGTCTGAATTGTAATAGACGAAAAAGAAAATCGGTTTAATACATATAAATATTATTAATTAAAATAAAAATAATGGATAAAAATATATATTGATTGATGTGTTAATTCCCCCTGTTTACCCAACACTTCCACTTGCTGTTTTTCCCAATTGCAATATAAATATGATATATGGTTCTTTCTTCTTTGGTTTTTTATTCAGAAATTATGATTGTTAACTCGTAGAATAGTGGAATGATTATACTGTTTCACTGTTTTTACCAGTTATAATTTTACAGTGACATATAATTGTGAAATCGATATTCTACCATTCCGCATATTTTTCATTTTTCCGAGATTTTGCGGTGTTATCAATCAAAAATCCTATACTGGGGGGAGGGGGGGGGGTTCCATGAGCTCCACGAGTAAAGTGACTAGGAGTGTTTAGGTCAGTTAAATATATTGCAATCACATATCCATTTACAGACCCAGGCCCAAGCCCATATTCAAGCCTGTTTGGAAGTATTGCTGTTTTTCCTATATTTTAGGTCGCATGTGAATATCTATTTCGTTTAGAATATATTAGATTTTGTTAAAAGGAAAATTGATAGCAATGAAAAAATATATTGATTGATTACGTGTGGAAGTAACTAGGGATGGGCATTCGGATATTCGGTTCGGTTCGGGTCGGGTATTTTGGGGTTCGGGTATTTCGGTACCAGAGATGTTGGTACCGATCGGATAATTTAAAACTTTGGTTCGGGTTCGGTTCGGTATTCGGTTCGGGTCGGTTCGGATATTTTTTCAGAGATCCGAATATTTTTCGGGTTCGGTTCGGATATTTAATTTTGTATCCGAACATATCCGAAAATACCCGAAATAACCAAAATATCCGAAATAAACCCGAAATAAATACAAAGAAATGATTATTTTTCTAAGTACACACTACACAGTTCATAAAACTTACTATAAAACCATTATCCAAAAGCAATACATCCAAGTTTTAAGGTCAAACCAAACATAAAAACCAAAGTAGAGTTATGAATGTGATTAAACGAAAATCAAATATCCAAAGATATGAAACAAGAGATGCAAAGTAGAGTTCAAGGAATAGAAAAGCAGATATTCAAAGGGGAGTTTGGAATTTTAAAATGCATCCAAAAAAGACCAGCATCAGTTTATGCTTCTCCATATTCTTGATTCCTTGTAACATCATAAGCAAATCCGAATGAACAAAACATAGAAAGCTAGAAACCACAACAACAGATTGAGAGATAGCAACTTACCTTATAGCCGAGATGAACAAAATATCAGAAGCAAATCCATGAGTCTTCTAGTTCAAGTTGATGTGTGTATCAAACTCTGGGAAAAAAGTGATCATCAGTATACGTAACTTACAAGTTTAAACTACAAAGAAGACTTAACATAAATGATAAGAAATTACATTTCTCAAGTTTATCTTGTAGTTCAACATCCGCAAGCATTTGTGCATTTGTCAGAACTGTTTTTTCACTTAACTTAATCTCACACTTCATCCACTGCTCTGTGCACATTAAGACCTCAATCATATAATGTGTTAAACAACTCCTATACAGATCTATGATTCTACCACTTGTGCTAAAATCACATTCAGATGCAACAGAAGTGACTTGCATTGCAAGTACATCTCTAGCTATTTCTGATAAAATTCCCATTGTTGAGCTTCCACCAAGATAAAACATCATATTCAGATCCAATCATAAGCTTATGATTTTCTACCTTTTCCTTAAGATAGATTTCCAACTCATCCCTTGCATCAGCAACTCCTATTTCCTCAACCAACTCCTTATAAGCACAATCCATCCGTTCATACCCAATATCATCATCAACTAACTCCATTCTTTCAATGTTATCCCCTTCAACATTATCTTTTCCATTATAAGATGAAGTCTGATTTAACTGAGATGATGGCACAGTTGGTTCTTTCTTGTAACGAGTATTATACTCCTCAAATAGTGAACTCAAGACATTAAAAACTGATTGATACATCTCTTTAGCTTCTGCAGACTATTTACCATAAAGTTTCTCAAAGCACATCTTAGCAAACTGCATTTTCTTACTCGGATCAAAGACACTAGCAATAATCAACAACCTATTGATGTATTTCATTCCATCCCAGTACTTATCAAACTTGGCTATCATGTTATCAGCCTTTACCTTCAACTCTTTGTCTAAACCATTACTAAGGGCAATCAGGTTCCTCTCTATAGTAACTATCTCACCATAACACTTATAAGAGTTAACCGAAGTAGAAGCTGACACTACCAAAGTAGAATTGTAGAAAATGATCATAAATGTTACTAACCTCTCCACTGCATTCCAGTCTTCTATAGAAGGCGGTCCAATCCTTTTATTTCCATTGTCTACTTCCTGAAAGTAGTCATTGTACAACTTGTCTTCAGCTTCCATTTTGTCGAATGGCAACCTGAAGTTAATAGCTCTTTGCAACATCAAATATGTTGAATTCCACCTTGTTTTGATATTCAAAGGCAAACTCCCCATTGTCATCTTTCCTATCTCAACCCTCAGCTCAAAGGACTTTAACTTTGTAGTAGAAGCCCTCACATACTGCACTCCATTCCTAATGGCTGCCACATTATCACCTACTTCTTGCAAACCTTCATGACAACCAAATTGATGATGTGTGCAGCACATCTCATATGTAGAAATTCACCATCTAAAACGAATGGCTCATTGCTGATATGTAGAAATTCATCATCTTCAGAGCTGATGTGTTTGCAGTTGCATTGTCCACTGTTATGGTGAAGAGCTTCTTTATTCCCCATTCAGCTAAACAATCAAGGAGAACATTACAGATTGTATGACCTTTATGATCCATGATGTACTTAAACCCGATTATTAGCTTCCTCAATTGCCAATTTTTATCAATGAAATGCACTATAATGACCATGTAACTAGCTCCTGTAGCCTGAGAAACCTATATGTCAGTTGTAAGTGACACTCTTTGCTTATTAGATACAATCCACTCCTTCAGCTCTGCTTTCCTTTTCATATACATCTCCACAATGTCCCTTGTAGCAGTTCTTCTGGAATGCGGCTTGTAGAGGTTAACTCGGTTGCAAAAGTGTCTCCAAACCATACTTTCAACAAAGGCAAGTGGTTATTCACCTAAGACTAGCATCTCATTAGAAGCATCTCTGAAAACAGACTCAGAAACCTTTGCATTCATCAGACTTCCATCTTTAGTAATGACTTTGGCATTCTGAGATTGACTTTCTTTCCATGCCATGTACTGCTTGCAACTCAACAAATGCTTTGGAAGTCCCTGATGATGTTGCACATCCAAAAATCCGTGAACAATGATGACATTTGCATTTGTCATTGTTGTCCTTTAATCTTGTAAAGTCCTCCCATACAGTAGACCTTGTAGCTTGCTCCTTCTTTGTCTTAGTTGGCTGAGAACTACCTCCACTTCTTCCAGGTACATCCTTCCTTTTGCCTCGATTATCAAGACTTGTAGACTGATCTTCAGTTTCAATCTCTTTTTCTAGATCAATGCTTTCTTGAAATGATGAAGAATCCATCTAAACATAAGAAAGATAGCAAGCACACATCAGACATTGTAAATTGTGAGATAAACAAACTGTTAAAATCAAACTAAAAAGAAGAAGACGAAGAAGAAGGTGTAAATTCAAATCCAAATTCCGTGAGTGATCTCTCTCTCTCTCTAATTTTAATCCAAATTCAAATTGATATTATAATCTAATTAAGAGTTTAATTATTAAGTAGTGATTAATGAATGATTTTTGTGACAGACGAAAACAGCCAAACATGTGTTGGGAAGATACTACAGAGAATCGAAGAGGTCATGAGCAATACCAATCCACTTGGTGGAAAGTTTTGGTAGCAAGTATTAATAAAGATCATTACGTTAGTGACACTGGTGATATTTTCTTCTACGAGACAGAGACAGATCCCTACGTTTATGATTCTGACAAATCTAAAATCAATTAAACAAAAAAAAACACTCTTTGTTCTTTTGTTTTTAGAACTGTGAAAGAAAGAAGTCGAAGAAGAAGGTGCAGAAGAAGAAAACTATGAAAGAAAGAAGACGAAGAAGAAGGTGCAGAAGAAGAAGAAGAGCAAACTGTGAAGAAGAAGAAGAAGAAGAAGAATCGAGAGTCAAACACATAGAACCGAGAGTCACACACATAGAGTCGAGAATTGGACATAGAGTCCAGACACATAAAAGACACAGTCACACATACAATTCCCAAAACCAACACAGACACACACATAGATTCCAGATTCGATACTAAGCAGTCTAAGCAGATCAAATAATCATACCTGAGATCGTGTTTTCGACGTCTTTGATGGTGGAGACGATGCACGACTAGGTTTTCATGATTCCAGTTTATTAGGTTAGGGATTCTTTTGTTCTGAATTAAATCATCGGTGATTTGGGAAGAAGAACGGGCGAAAGGAGGTTAGAGATTGAAAAAAGACTCGGATATGTTCGGATACTCGTTTGGATAGCGGGTAATACCCGAACCGATCCGAGATCCGAAACTATTAAAATCTGGTTCCGATAGGGTATTTCTCCGGGTATAAAACAGATCCGAAGCCGGTTTTTCGGATCGGTTTGGGTCAAATATTTCGGATCTGGATATTTTTTCCACCCCTAGAAGTAACTATGAAACCAAACTTCTAGGCCAAAAGGACAATTGTTAAAAGAAAAATTAATGTCAATGTAGTTCCTTATTTAATGCAATAATTAAAGGAAAAATTCTTGACTTTTCTTTTTTCTTTTATTTTTTAAATATAAAAATATTTTATGTTTGTTTTCTCAGAAAAGCTGAACTACTTTATGGAATATTTACATATCGCTTTCACTACAGAATAATATGGTCCAGGTGAAAACTGAGAAGGCCTCCTTCAAATTCTACGTAGCTAACTTTATTCCATCTTTTTTTACATTTAAAAAATATCTCATAGCCTTTTAAAAAAAAAAAATGTATTCATGGCTTTAGTCATATTATAAGTTTATAACGTTTTTGGTCATTCATTTGTAAACCTCCGCAAGCAAGGCTCACTTGAGTTCTCAAATTCATGGTTTTTCCGACATGGTTTAAGAAAAATAAACTTGAGAAAATATATAGAAAACAGAACAAAAAAAGTAAAGAAACTTTAACGTTATAGTGATGTTTAAATTTATGATTTGAAATATTTAGTATCTCCCAGATCTCTGATTTGGAAACCCACTTGAATCACACTTATATGTCAAGTTTATCAAAAGATGTCTATTTCTATCAACACTCGAACACCCCCAAACTTTTTATGTTTTCATTAGTGTTAAAATTAAGAGCACTCACCAGTCACTCCAAAAAGATTGTTGGAACTCAATTTTAAGAGTTCCATTCCAAGCTCCTACGAGCTCCGCGAATGACTCTCAAAGTTCTTATGCAGCAGCTTTTGCTCAACCGGCAGAAAACTGCTAGCGAGATCAATGTCAAGATCAAGATCAATGATTCATAGCCATTGTTTAGGCAACAATTTATTATTCTATTCAGACTTTTGGTTTTCTGCAATTTGTAAGCTTTGTGGGAGACGAATCTCTGACTCTACATCTCTTGAGAAGATTTCTGAACCCCTTTGGATTTCTATTTATTTGATTATGAGTTTTTCTTCATCTCCTTCTTGTTTCTCTGCATCCATGTATGAGTAGTTTCATAGTTAGGTTTAGGGTTTCAAAGGAATTTATGAATCACTAAATCATACATAGATAGAGTTTTATCATCTTGTCTTCACCTATCGTTGTTCTCATTGCTTAGGTTAAATTGATCACTTAATCTCTGATTTTAGGTTTAATCTATTCATCAAAAGTGTTATAGATTGCTTGATAGAACATAGGTGAGCAAATTGTCCTTAGCCAACGAAAGCTGATGTTAAGGCAATTTGTGAACATATCAAACCTGCTCGTTAATACTTGTTTAGAATTCTAAGATCAAACGACAGTTTAATTCTTAGGTTACTAGATAAAGTAATTGATACCACGACAGTGGATTGGTTAAACATTCATGTTTGAGTTTAAGACTGCGTTTATTATTCCTTGAATAATTGTCTGGTTCATGATCTCTGAATTCCTGCGAATTGTCCTAGACTTAACGCTTGCTTTTTATTGATTTTACACCGTTTAATTTGCTATTTTCATTTATTATTGCTATCAACATTCATATTGCCATCTTAGCTTAGTTTCATTCATAATAATTTGTAGTGTGATACTTGGTTCTCGTAGATTCGATCCCTAAATACTACTTTGTTTGCTGTGCACTTACAGTGATATTTTAGGGTTAAAACTCTTTGTATCAAAAGGCACGAAATGTGCATAACATATATTATGGAGAAGTCCTAACAAGGTTAAAAATCTTAGGACAATTGTAAAGAATAGTGAACCCATACTAAACCATGCGCGCGCGCCAAGTTGAGCCAAGTTGGACTAGGGCTTAGGTTCGGGTTTAGGTGCGGTTTCGGGTAAATGGGCATTCGGTCCAATAACCTATATTTTGCATCAAGTTTTGGTTTTGTAATTGATCACTACAAAATATCTAAACTTGGTCAAAATAAAAAATAAAATAAATGGCACTCTTAATTTTGGATAATTAATTTAGAGATTAATATTGTCTTTAATGACCATAATAAAAATCTCCACTAATGCTCTTTGAAAGAGTTACATATTGGAAACCCATGACTTATTATATAGCATTGGTGTCCTTCAATCTCATTCATGGACAAGAAACAACAATCTCTTACACTTCCTCTCTTTCTTCTTCTCTTCTTTTGATTTTTCTCCATGAGAGTACAACACAGAAAAAACGTTCGTTACATTCTATTGTTGAGTTATGCAAAACAGAATTGATTGCAGTTGTATCCTGGGATTTGGAATACCACACAACCGTCACACTACGAGATGTTTTCATAATTAAGGATAAATATCATATCTTGCCTCTGCAAATCCATCATCTTCCTAATTTTTGTATCGGTATTTTTATTATATTATCGATTTATTTTATGCAATTCTTTTCCAAATATCAGTTTGTCCATATTATAGTAATTTGAATTCCTACACACATTTCCCATTTGGCTAAAGAGCATGTGAAGGCTTCGTTCTTATCCTCCAAACGTGAGTGGGTTTTGAGCTTTTTAGAGCCTTATTGTTCAGCTTAGTGAAACCCTTTTCGTGCCTTAATCTTCACCTAAATGTACGTATGTGTATAGTCTGTAGAACTCAAAAACACATCCACAGTATATTTTCTTTTCATTTCTTTTTTATTTGGAAAAAGACATATGCAATTTCAATTGTATTAAATAGATTTGGTTGCCCCTTAAAAAAATGATATGCATATAATAACAAAATCTAAGTTCTATTAACTGATTAAACTATAGAAAGTTTTTTTTTTTTCGTCAACAAATTTCATAGATTAAATAAAATATAAATGGTATTGTGATTTTCCCGAGGAGCAAACCATTCTAGATCTGTCTGACTTACATGAGAAAAAGAATAACTACATACTCGTACTCCTTCTACAAAAATATCGGCACAGACATTTTCATTTCGAGAGATAAAAGACAAACTAAAAATTTCGAAAGACCTCTTAAGAATATAAAAATGGTCTAACTCCGAATGAAAGGTTGGCCAATCGGAATGGTTCTCCGTCATTTTTATCAAGCTTGCACAGTCCGTTTCGAACCTTACCGAAGAAACTCGCCTCTCTCCTAGACAAGTCATCGCCCAAATAAGCACGTCCAGCTCCGCGTGTAGCGCTGATATGCTTCTACGACACCCTCTCGCTCCTAGTGTGGTATGCCTATGTTATCCCGAAAAAACCACCATAATCTACTTACCGGTCCATGATCAATCCAAAAGGCATCGATGTGACAAGTCGGGATTTGGAGTTCTCCGGGGGATCTTCCTAGTCCACTCTTGGATTGTGAATCCTCTATCTCTTCTTCGTCGTCTTTTTGGTTTGCTATGTTCCAGCTTTCCGTTTTCAGGATAGTGAGTTGGAGTGTGTCTCTCGGGGATATCTCTTTCCGTTGAAGACGAGTTGGTTTCTTACCTTCCATATATACCATAGGATCCATGGAAAAATGTCTCTTTGAGATTTGGTGAGTCCAACCTCTTTTGTTCTCCAAAATATAAAGTCCATATTTCGATATAAAGATGTATTCGGAAAGCAACCCGAAATGGACGGAAAATTCGAAAACGCCGACACTTATAAGATCGGTGGGCATTCAAATAGGAGATGGTTTAGGGTTTAAGTATTCTTAGAACCATGTAATTTTTATATATATAATGGTTTTATATTTTAAAAAAGCATTATTATCGGGTATCCATATAAAATTAAATAATAGAAAAACTGCATTATAATAACCAAAATGAGTAGTATAAAAGAGTAGTGAAGATGAAAAATAAAAAGGAAAAGGACATTGGAAAAGTAAGAATAATTATATTTTTCAGAAAAGTAGACTTTATGCTCCTCTTCTTTTGGCCTTTTTTTTCTAAGTGGCAGTGGTTGGATTCTTTTCTTTAATCCAAGAATGAAAGTGAAAGATGCTCTGCTGCTTCTTTCTTTTTCTTTGGTTTCATTTCATATTCCCATTTTTGCCTTATCTCTTCTCTTAAACTTAACGAAATACTTACAATTTACCAGAGAGGATAATTAGAGTTGAGTATATTTCTGTTGAGAACATGGGCAAAAACGTAATTGTAAGTTCGTGTCCTTCGCCAACGTGGCAGATAGATCAGGGAGATATTAATCTAAAAGTTTATATATGTTTGCAACTTCATCACACAATGGAGAGAAATATCTACAACTCTCAAAAATATTTGTGTACAACAGTAATACTTATATATCTACTCTTAGTTCGAGACAACAAAATATCTACACAGCTTTTCCTTCTTTCACAAGGTAACAATTAGCTAAACATCAAATCTCTCAGTTTATGAATATATACGTATTAATTGTTCTATATCAGTGTGTTTTGATTATTGTTGCATGCTCTCCCTGAAGTTCATAGATCTAGACATCGCTGCAGGGTTTGCTTGTAGACTGAGAGACGTTTCAGGGACCAAGCTTCTTCTGTTGCTACCCTTTGTTTCAAATCCGTTAAACAGACTAAATCCTTCTGTTTTTTTCTCGGGTTTTGTCGACACCGCGCTCTTAGTAGCTTCGCTTATTCTAAGAGATTCTGAAACCAATCTTGCTCTTGTAGTAGTAGTAGTAGTAGTATCTTTGATTCCTCCTTCAGTTTGATCCCTTGATCGTTTCCCTAAACATGGTGAAGTCTGTGAGGTAGGCCATAAAGGAACCGTGCATCCCCAATAGAAAGGGATAGGGTAGAAATTAGCATCAGGACCCGTAGGACTCCATTGGTAAGGCCAAGGAGAAGAATTATTAGGTAACATTACTTGCGGAGGAAGAAACCCCTGGTGGGTTTTGTGTTCTTGGGAAGCTGAATCAGACGTTATCTTTGTGTCTCCTGATGACTGATGCTTACCAATCTCTGTAACCGAAGATTCTGAAGACCCGAAACTGAGTATCGTTCCCGAGTTATTGTTGTTGCTGTTATCATAATCCTCAGAAGTGACCTGCAAGTAATGGTTTGAAGAAGCCCCCCATCCTTTGTTCTTGCGTCGGCCTGAGCCGACCGGGACATTCCTCATGGATCCACCAGCTGTCCAATACCTCTGACAGTTCCTGCAGAAGTAACGTGGCTGGTTCACGTTGTAGTTGTTGTAGTAACAGAATTTGGTGTTTGCGCTTTCGCATCTCGGACATGGAAGAATCTTGTCCGGTTTCTTGAGAACCGTTGGTTTATCTGCTGATGTACTTGTTGTGATCTCGCTCTGTTGATCACAGTTGGTCTTGGAGCTTCTTGGTGATGAAATCTCAGATGCTGCTTTTGGCGGTTCGTTAAGATCCGATAATACATAAGGATCTTTGAATCTGCTATCGTCTTGCTCATTTTTATCAGCCAGAACCTGAAATTTTGCAGAATTTTGATTAGAATTAGCAAAAGAGCCATGTCTTACGGATAATATAAACAGTCAAGCATATATAACCAACTCTTAGCTTTTATTAGTAATATAACAAATGTAAAAAAATGGTCAAAGCTGTTAAATCTGCTAATCCAATTTTAAAAAAGGTCCAGTTTTTTTTTTTTTTTTGATAACCAGAAGAATTTTTTTAAATCTTTCTCCTTGGAATAAGAAAAAAAAAAAACAAAAGTGGGATTAAAAGCAGTAATTTATCATAATAAACAAATTCGAAAAAAAAATCAAAACTCATGTACATAACATAATTATCAGTAGAGAACAGAGATATTGACCAGAGAAAGTCGCTAACTTTTACGGCGACTCAAATTCCAGAAGAAGAACAAAAAAAAAAAAAAAAAATCAGAAACTTTTCTTGAGATCGAGATCGACCCATTACCAGATTCCATCAAACCAAAAATGGGTCTTTCTCGGAATCACAAATTAACCGATGAAATTGACCCGCCATTGAATCTCTCAAGAAGTTCGTTAATTAATTTGTATACATAACAAAAAAAAGGGATTAAGATTCGCATGACATACCTTATCTGGTCTAAGCGAAGGAGAACAAGAAGATGAGGAAGAAGAAGAAGCCTCCTTGCTCTGATCGGAAACACCGTGAAGAAGAACAGGGGACAGAGACGACGGATCATAATGATTCACGGCGAAAAGAGATGTAATTGTCCTCCCAAACAGCTTTATCTCCGTATCTCTAGATTTAGACATACTAAATTTCTCTAGAAGAAACACGAAAGGTTTAAATCGTTTTCCTCTGCTTTTTGGTTTTTCTTTTTAATTTGAAGATCAGAGAAGAAAAAGACCATGAAGAGAATACAAGGGGATGACCGGCTGAGGTTTGGTATTAATGACGATAGTGCATAGGAGAGAGAAAGAGAGGAAGATGACACGTCAGCATAGAGAGAGAGAGACTTGTGAAGATCTAAGAGCCACATGGTTTTAGTTTACAAAGTGGACAATTTGAGATTTTTTCACGCTCTTTTTGATTCCCTCTTCTAGTGCCGCTTAAAGATTTTCCAACCTCTCTTTGTTGCCACGTCGGATTTTCTCTCTTTTTTTTTATTAAAAGGAATAGAAACACTTGGTTCGTAGTTTTTGGTTACAAAAAGAAGCATTTTTTTTAGAATAATATTTTTAGTGGTTATTCAAAAATCGCTTCCGGAAATTTAAGTGATGTAAACGCATTGAAAAGAGGGGGAAAAAATCCAATCAAATGGTAAAGTCAAGATGTGTACGTACCTGAAAGTCATACTAATAAACATTTTTTTTTGAAGAAAAGGGTTTTAAGAATATGACCCGTATTGACTGGTTGTTAATTCAAGTTCATATTACCTACTAATCGAAACTCGATGTTACAAAACCATTATTGACGTATGTATAAGTCTTCGTTAGTTATCCACAAATTGATTCATTATGGAAATTTTGTATGTTTTAGGCACTTTCTCTTAAAGGTAATATAGAATTTTAATATCAAATAGGTACTTTCCATCACTATACAACAACCAAGAAAACTAAAACTCTAACACAACCTTACAAACCCATTAATATTTTATGGTGAAACAAAAATATGGTGGAAAAACCATAAAAGTTGTATTTAAAAAAAAAAAAATTGTGGCTTTTAATATTAGTGTGATACTATATAAAATAATGTGTTATAACATATGATATTTGTTAAAAACACACATTCGATAAATACCGATTTATTTAAAATTTTATCATTTGTTATTTTTGTTTTTTTGCAAATAAAAAAAATCATAGCTTATAACATAGTGATTTGTGTTAGTGTCGTCGCTGCATCACCATTCGGGTTCAAACCTGACATAACACATAATATTAAAAAAAAAGTAGAATTCGGCTATCCATGCATATTTATTTAATTTTTAATTGCAAATTTTGAAGAAAAAAAAATACTTCCATTTTTAAAAGTTCTATTTTCACAATATTTTCCATAATTAAATTAATTATCATTATGTGATGTCAAAACAGTTGCAAATCAACATCTGAAATTTTATCCCCTCTCTAGACATAATTAGGTACAAAATACATAATCGATTATAAAGATTTAATCCGACAAGGCATAACCTGTCAATGCCAAGCTGTATAACCACGTGGCATAGGACCCACCTCGTCTCCGAAACATCCTACACTCTCTGCCCACGTCAGCTGTAATAAAGCACGTGTGGATTGGTCCATCATCGTCTTAAAAAGGTTCGTCTGCCAGAATCTAGCTGTTAGTCACGCATGTGACCAATGAATGTCCAACACGTGTCATTAGAAGTGGAACATATTTGATGTGTAGTGTATCCAGCATCGTTTTGCTCTTTATTTAAAAAGTAAAGTTAATTTACAAAAAAAATTTGAAAAAGTTGTGGTAGTCAGGGAGGCTTATGTTCTGGTAGTGTCTGACACGTGGCATTTCCAGGTATGAGATAAGGCTGGACCATATCTTTTTCTCTTATCCCATTAACTCTTTTCAATCTTTCTTTCTTTTTATCATTTTGTTTTCTTATTTTGCAATTATATCCCTACTTAATTTCCACTATTCCGATAGTTGCATTCTACTTTCCTTTGTGCAGTAAGTTAGTAACGACGAAAAGTAAGATTTGACATTATGAAAGTGGATAACATTTTTTAGAAAAAATTCTAAGGTCGAATGTTTATATTATTGTGAAAACGACTGTACTTTATTCTGAAAATAAAATAACATTTGAAAACTATATCACTATGTGACTATGGAAAACCTTCTGGGGAAATAATTGATTTATAGTAGGTTTAAATTCATTTCTGTTGTTTGATCGAAGTGAAGTAGGGAACATAACAAGGTTATATATATATATATATACCATTTTTCTTGAAAATTTGAGCCGCAAAAATAAATTGCGATAGAAATTTATAAACTTTTAGACAAATATACATGTTCTAAGAATGTGATTTTTATGTATTAACAGGGTGAAACTACATTTTTGGGGTCATCCTATGTAGTTTTTTTTGTATAAAAAGATGGTTACAAAAGAAAAAATTAATATTACTATAAAATTATAAACTAACTAAATGAGAAAATAATCTAATAGTACATTGATGGGAAAAATAAAAAAATAAAAGTAATAAAAATTAGATGCTACTGAAGTGTAGTCAGAGTATTGTAGAAAGATATGTTCATATAATTTTAAAACTTCTTAATTGTATGCTGAAACTATAAAACAATATTCTTTTTTTTAAATGAGGCTCCTAATTTTGTGGTGGACAAACTTGGGATTGAGTTTATAGGCTTATAAACAAAGTTCAAAACAAAAAATACCGAACTATATGAGCTCTAATCTGATAAATTTGTGTTGTACATTTTAGGTCCACCGTAGGTCCATTAAAGATTGAAGGGCGTACAACTAAAACAATATCTTCTAGTTCTCTCTTTGTGTCTCATTTGATTTCCTCAAATTCAAATCGGACTAATCTTTTATGCAGTGGTCATCTATATATATATTGACGCTTGGCAGGCTCGCATTAGTTTTTTTTTTTTTTTGTCATCTGATTGTAATAACGGAATAAAATACAAGCCGGCTATCAAAATATACGATACAAAAGCCACAAACCCACAAACCCACAATAGGAAAAACAAAGTCCAAACGAGAGACCCTTACAATCGAAAGGCCAAACTATACCTAGAAAAACTTGCTATATCGGTTCAAAAAAATACACAATCGCCCAACTCCAACTCTAAAAGAAAGAAGGGGCCAAACTCCTCTACAACACCAAGAACTTGGATACCTTGCTCAAAATAAAGAGACTTCATGGGAAGGAGGATAGTGATGAAAGAGCTGCAAACACGTTTGAAACCAAAGTCACCAAACCCCGCGGCTAAAGCTAAACCTAAAAAGGATGACAAACACAATGAAGAGCCGAGAAGAAGAGAACCACCAACAAGAAATAGAAAAGAACTCAATCAACCTCGAAATTTCTTCATATTGATACTCAACCCAATACCACGCTCTAAAATTTCATCTAGGAGAGAGAAAATCGTCGAGGGCAAACTGCTGATATGCATCGCCGATAGAAGAATTATTCGGAAAGCAGAGACAGAGGATATAAGCAGTTGGGTGAGGAAAAAAATGCCTCGAAAATATCTTCTTCACAAGGAATTTGGGTGATTGGCAATTCAAAACAAGCATAACCAGCAAGCCTAGACTAGTTCGGACAGCCAAAGACAACCGAGAGAGGCACGAGTTCAACCAAAGAGACACCCAAACGACCACAGAACAGCAAGGATAACAAGCAGCAAGGAAGAAACCAACCAATACTGAACCACGCTGATACCATTGATCCAAGACCAAACCGTTGCAAACCTATAATCCTGGACCAGAAACGAGTCATACCTGAGAGCTAAACCGACGAGAAACAGAACATATCCAAGGCCATGTGTCAAGCCAAAGCTCCAAAACTCCTCTGCAAGAGCCATTTCGCCGATCCTCTCCAAGAGACGAGAATCCCAGATCCATCGGAAGGGTATCTCTAGACCAGACCACGACCAACCAAGACAAAACGAAAGCAACTAGACAAAACTAAAGACAAATGACAAAACTAGGGACCGGCGACGGCGCTGTGGAAACCGCACGTCGCCAACCAGGCGAAGAGTTTCTGATCTAGGTTAAAACGGCGACTGTGAGATTAGAAAAAGACATAGGGTTTTTGTCTTTGTAGCCTCGTAGTAATCATGCACTTACAAATTTATAATATATATTACATTAGTTTTTCTCACTAAAACCATCTCATCCACATATCATTTACGCATTATAAATAGTGTAGTATTTTTTAATTATAAATAATTATTTATTATTTATGTGCCATCAATAATGGAAGTTAAAAAGTTATTTTTTAAAATATTATATATATATATATATATATATATATATATACATATCTTCCTATTACTCAAAATTTTACTATGCATTAATCGGCCGTTTAGATTGGACCTAGCATCTAGCAAACAAATCAGAGATTTATCGAGGAGCAGCGTTTGTAATTTTAACTGATATAGTAGTTTATATGCTAAAAAAGCGTTATGAAAACAATAGATGTATCTTATTCTAGTGGTCTGCAGCCTTTCACGGCCTCACTTGCCCAGATTTGGTTCTAATAAATCTTGAAATCGGGTTCTAGTTTTATTATTTTCTCGTTTTTGGTTCTAATAAATCGCAAAATTATAGATTTGTTTTCATCTTCTTTTTTTTCCATGCAATACTTTAGTCCTAATTCTGTTGTCTCTCATTTTTTTTCACATGTTGTCGATTTCGCATGTTTTCCTTGTGATTTTTACTGAATCATGATAGATCTACAATTTAACATCCGATTTCAAATTTAAAACCCATAAAAATGAGTAATATTAATATTTACGATTTTTTAGCCGAACAAACTCAAATCGCTGTGATTCCAAGTCGTCAAGCGTCTGGTCGCCGATTAAAGGGCTACGGAGGCCATGTTTTGAACATGGACATTTTTAACATCATTTAAATGAGTTGTTTAGATTTTTTGATTTTTTTTAGCTAACTTTATACATATAAATTTGTTTAAAAAAATATATATATTTAATTTTTCTCCGCTCGATTATAATTTTTATCTAGTTTTTTAGAAAGAAAAAATTGTTATTTGGTTCAACCATATTTGGATTTCTCTTATACAATTTCCTCAGTTTAAAAAAAAAATTACTTAGTCAGATTTAGTTACATTATTTCTGAATTTATTTTGTATTTTTCCTTTTAATTTATGAGTATTTTTAATATAAGTTGTTTGCAAAAATTTAATTAAATAATAAATTATAGCAGAAACTTAAAAAATGTAAAAAAAAAATATAGAAAAACGAAACCATTTTAAGAAAGAGATGGAACATATAAAGACACATGAAACAAATATAAAGAAGAAAAAACAATAAGTAATCATACTATAAAGAAAAAAAGATAAAAAATAATTGATAATCTTTATTCTAAAAATTCTAATCAGTTATTTTTTCGCTCGACTATAATTATTAGCTACTGTTTTCCAAATTTGTTGGTTGGTTCGGATATATTTAGATTTTTTTATATCATTTTTATCGGTTTAAAAAAATAGAATTAGTTAGATCTATTTCAATATTTTTGAATTTATTTTGTATTTTTTAATTAGTTTATCGGTATTTTTAAATCTAATTTTTTGTAAAAATCTAGTAAAACAATAAAATAATTATATATAAGAAACTCAAATTGAAAATGTAAAAGATAAATACAAAAAAAAAAAAATTCTAAACCGATAAACATCTTTAGCTAATCTAATTGTGCTGGGATAAAGTCCACTTGAATCGATGAAAGGCGAAGGAAGAACAACTTTGAGCAAAAGGAAGAAAAATTCATGGGTCGATTTTGGTTCAATCTCTTATTTTTCCTTTCTTAAAAGACATTCAAATGTTAAAAGACATTCAAATGTATTTAATAATCTTATCCTGGGGCATAAGAAAAAATATTTGGTAATTTTTATTCTGAAAATTCTAATCGATTATATAAATAACATGTTTTATTTAATTATTAAATATAGTTAGATAAAAAAAATTAAATAAATATATTTATTTTCAAATAATAATCACTAATATCAAAGAGATTAATAATCACTTTACATTTTTTTATATTTGTGAAAATTAAAGAAACAACAGTTTAGTTTCAAATAAAATATTATTCTATATATACAATGAATTGATTGTTTCTCAAATATAAATAATAAATTATTATATAAATTAAAAAATTTATAAATAAATCTAATAAAACTGTAAAGTAAGTCATATATCTAGTTCTATAGTTTTGTATATAATTATATATTAGTTGAGAAGATATAATAAAAATATCAATTTTTTTTATCATCTGAATTTATTATTTATTACAAATTATGAGGACTGTTAGAAAGTAAATTCTGCCACGGACAATTCAATCCGACTTTTATATAGATTTACGACAGCCGGCACTTCCTGCTCCATGCTTATGATAAACATTTTCTACTTTTAATGCGTGGAATCACGATGAATGACTCTATTTGCACAACGCTGGAATTCTCTTGTAAATTTGTTTCTATTAATCTGTATAACTCTTAATAAATCGTATTATGAGAATCAAACTCCAGACTTTTTTCTGTAAAATTATTAATTAACCAGGACCAAGATTTTCACATAAAAATATTAGTTTATGTGTCGTTTTTTTTGGATTTATGGGTCACCTGATAAAAAAAAAAAAAATTATTGTCACATGGCATTATTTTTAGTTACAATTATCGAAACACATATACGAAGCCCATATATAAGTCCGAAAATTCGAGCCTCTAATCCATAAGTACGAAATCTTACATATACGAAGCCCATATTAAACCCGAAAATTCGAGCCTCTAATCCAACAACATATACATAAACGAAAGCCTACAAAAACGTTAGGGCATTTATAGAATACGCGCAGATTTTAATTATAACTTATTTATAAATGATATAAAAAGTAAAATAAAATATCCATTGATTAAATTTAATAAAAATAAACTTTATAAAAATGTAAAAAATATATGTTAAATCTTGTTAATGTAAATATTTAGATTTTGATTAGTTACTCGCATCTTTATTTTGGATGTTAACTAGTAATTTTGTTTCAAACTGGATTTCAACTCCATGTATTTAATCTTGAAATACAATTTATCTATTTTTTCCATCATATTAAAACCATATTTTTACTTTATGCATTTCTTGTCAATCAATAATACCAAAAAAATTTCATATTAAAACAAGGGTGAATTTGCCAACTAACCAAAAAAAAATTAATAATTAAAAAAGTAACCAAATTAGCATATGTGGCAAAATATCAACCATTAGATTTAGGTTAAATGGTTAGGGTTTTAATTATTATTATTTTTTTGGTTATTGAATGCAATTTTCCTTAAAACAATATATGCATAATGCATTATATCAAATTTATGTCTATATATATCATTAGTATTAAATAAATAGTAACAAAATTAACAAAACATATTAGTAAAGAAATAAAAAATATTATAAAAATTATATCAAAATTAAAATTTTGACACACGGAATAATCTCATGAATATCAATTTTTTAAGTGTCACACTAGTACTTTTAGACATTGGAAATAATTTGTCTTATTTTCTTTTTTTTAGTCTTTTTGATTTACTATTTCCTTTTAATTTTTTTAATAATATATCTTTTTTTCTTTTTTTCGACTTTTATTTTCTTTTAGTTACACTACAATTTTATTTAAGAAATAAATAATGTAGAAAAAGAAAATTTACATTTTATATTAATATAATGACACGTGTCACAATTTCAATTAAAATTAACACATGATATAGTAAATTACAATTTTGCATACTTATCACGCTTACGTTAAACGCATCATGCTTTATATAATATAAGATAATCGAAGATTCTATATGAAATTATGTTTTCTCTCCAAGCAATTTAAAATTGCAATCTCGAGTATATATTTTCCATCTGAAGAAATATACCAAAAAATACCTTGCAGAAGATAATCTAGAGAGAAAATAGCAGGCTTATATTTTATTACTGTAAGGACTAAAAATACTAGGAGGCTTGTAAGTCTGATTAAAACTCTCTCTGTCTGATGAAAAGATCAAGAAATAGTTTAGAAGCTGATGATCAATTATATTTTCTATTATGTTTTTGATTGCCACAAAGTCCACCGTTTAATTCTTTAACTCTTCAAAAGTAAAGGCTTTTGCTCCTATTTGCTCCTATTGGCATTACCAATCTAAAGATAATGAAAGTCCAAAACGAAATTAAAATCTGTTGGCTTACTCATTTTTCTTGATTCAAAATTATAATGATATTAATTCTATAAAATTAATATGATTATGTCATATATATTATTCAAAACATCAAATTAAGTTTTTTTACTGGATTTAATAATAATTTATTATTGACTACAATATATTATAATTAATGAAAAATTAAAATTAAAATTAAAATAAAAAATCGACAAATTTTTTCAAAAAGAATAAAACAGAAGTAAAATACGAAGAAAAGTAAGAAAAATAAAAAAAAGTATGGATTCAAATTTGAGATATCACAACAAAATTAAATGATTATTAATTACTAACTATGCCAAAAATGTAATAATATGAAGGACTACAATAAATTAGATTTATAACGGTGGTTAACTTAGTTAAATTAGACGATAAGACATATCATGCAAACGGGTCATGATTTTGTCTGCTTACAAATTTCCCAACTTCTTAAGTTCACCGGTATTTGGTGAAAATTGTCCAGACAAAAATATGATTGTATAAAAAATCCTTACAACATTGGATCGTAACTCGTAAGATGAGAATAAAGTCTATTTCTATGTAAAGAAATAAGAAGAAAGACATACAAGATTTGCAATTCAAATAGGCTGAAATATCTTCAAGAAACTTTCCTTCCAAATTAAGGTTGCCTACTGATCTGTAACAAACAACATAACACTAAATACTCCAAAGGATTATTGGAAGAAACATCAAACAAAGGGAAGAAAAGGAAACTAAAAACACAAGTTTTTACACTGAAATAACGAAGTTATTGTTACAATGTAATTCCAACCCAATTAGTTTTACAAGGATCATAGACTTCCAAACCCTCAGAATACTTGCTCACTCTTCAAAACTTATAAAGTAGTAGCTATCGTGACGGATCAAGAAAAAAATTAACAGGATAAAAACAAATATAATTTATTGGGATTAGAATCATCTCATCATCCCGTAATTTCAGCATTGTCTTCATTGCATATCAATATGTAATTACTGAGTATCATCTTCATATCTTGGCTAATTAGGAAACTAGATTCAATCGCTTTAGTATAAATGTATTGTACAAAACTCTATTGAGAGATATACAGAATTCTCCAAAATTACATCCCCTCTGTTCTTGTATCATGGTATCAGAGCTTGAAGCACCATTTTTTTAAAATTTCTAGACAAAACCAAAATCGACTCAAATTTGACAAAATCTCCACAACGAACCTGCAATAATCAATGGCAGATCCGACCACGACTCCCGAAACCACTGCACAAACTGCAACAATCGAACGAACGAAGGTACGTCGAACGATATCTCCGTATGACCTGAGTCCCGCTGATAATCCAGGAGCAATCATCTCTAATCCTCTGCTCAAGGGACAAAATTACGATGAATGGGCTTGTGCTTTCAAAACAGCACTTAGCTCTAGAAAAAAGTTTGGGTTTCTAGATGGAAGTATACCCAAACCTGATCATGATTCTCCCGATATGGAGGATTGGCTGCCAATCAATGCTCTCCCTGTTTCATGGATCAAAATGACCATCGATCCAAGTCTTCGATCCAACATCTCTCACAGGGATAATGCTAAGGATTTATGGGATCACATTCGCAAAAGATTTGCCGTGACCAGTGGTCCGAAGAACCAACAAATCAAAGCTGATCTTGCCAATTGTAAGCAGCAAGGACTCTCTGTTGAAACATATTATGGTAGACTCACCAAAATTTGGGATAGCGTCTCCAGCTATAGGCCTCTGCGTGTGTGCAAGTGTGGACATTGCGTGTGTGATCTGGGTACTTTGCAAGAAAAAGATCGTGAAGATGACATGGTTCAACAATTTCTCTATGGGTTGGATGAACGTCTTTTTCACACAGTCCGATCGAGCTTGACCTCGAGAGTTCCTCTTCCTGGTCTTGGGAGGTTTACAATATTGTAAAGCAAGAAGAGGATCTCCACAACAACACCAAAAAATGTGACGAACGGTCTGAAGCAACTGTCTTTGCGGTTCAATCCAAGCCTCGATTCCGGTCTGATGATCGTAACAGAGAAGATAAATCAGTGCTTTGTAAACATTGTCATCGCACTGGTCATCTTTCTCACAGCTGTTATGCGATAGTTGGATATCCTGAATGGTGGGGAGATCGTCCGCGATCCCGCGTTCCTCAAGGGCGTGGTCGTGAACAGTCATCACCTTTCACTCCTGTTGGCCAACAACGTCCTTCAGCCATTGCCAATGCGGTTAACTACTCTCATCCACCAGAACGTGCAAATCTAGCTTTCACCGATAAAGACAGATATGGTGTCACAGGCCTTAACGATGACTAGTGGCGTACAGTGCTTCGTCTCCTCAATGCAGGACGTACCGGAGCAACATAATCCATAACCGGTATGTCTTCTAACCCCACTTGGATTCTAGATACAGGTGCTTCGCACCATATGACTTCGAAATTGGATGTCTTAACGGATTTGCGAGATATGGAACTGGTGTTGGTTATTTTCGCTGATGGTAGAGAGAGAGTGGCTGTTAAAGAGGGTACAGTACGACTCAGTTCACAGTTGGTTTTAAAATCGGTTTTTTATGTCGAAGAGATGCAATCTGATCTGATTTCAGTTGGTCAGATGGTTGATAAAAACAGATGTGTGGTGCAGCTTGCTGACACATTTCTTGTTATTCAGGACCGCACTACGAGGATGGTGACTGGAGTGGGTAAACGAGAGCACGAGACATTTCTCTTTCGCGGCTTGGAAACAGCAGCTGCAGTTACAACCCGTGACGGAGACTCATACGATCTATGGCATAATCGTATGGGACACCCATCTGCCAAAGTGTTAGGAACAATTTCTGATGTTGTTTTATCTTCGAATTTGAATAAAGCGTGTGATACATGTCTCCCCGCCAAAAAAACCAGGGATGTTTTTCCTCTCAGTCTTAATAAAAGTTTGGAACTTTTTACATTGGTGCATTGTGATGTTTGGGGACCGTATCGGACACCGTCGTTTTCTGGTGCAAGATATTTTTTGACCATTGTAGATGATTACTAGCGGAGTGTTTGGCTCTATCTTATGGTTGACAAGAGTGAGACTCAAACGCACTTGAAGACATTTGTAGCAACTGTGGAAAGACAGTTTCAGAAACTAGTCAAAACAATTCGAAGCGATAACGGTACAGAATTCATGTGATTAGCTTCGTATTTCCGTGAAAAAGGGATTCACCATGAAACATCGTGCGTCGGAACTCCACATCAGAATGGTCGAGTAGAACGCAAGCATCGCCACATTTTAAATGTTGCTCGTGCCTTGCTTTTTCAAGCCCATTTACCCATTGAATTTGGGGGGGGGGGGATGTGTGCTAACAGCAGCCTACCTTATAAATCGAACTCCATCCACTGTGTTAAAAGGCAAGACACCATATGAGTATATCTACAACAAGCCACCGATGTACTCTCATCTACGGGTTTTTGGAGCTTTATGTTATGCACATAATCAAAATCATCATGGAGATAAATTCGAAACACGCTCTCGTCGTTGTGTGTTCACAGGCTATCCACACAGTAAAAAAGGTTGGCGTTTGTTTGATTTGGAGAAACAAGAATTTTTTGTTTCTAGAGATGTGATCTTCTATGAAACTGAATTTCCTTATTTGAAAAGCTTGGAACATGACGAAGTTTTCATCAACAACGATGAGTTTGCAGCGTTCTCTGCATCTTCTCCAAACTTGGGTTTATTGGAAGATCTAGGCCCATCAACAATTAGGCCCATTTTGTCAAAGCCCATAGTTGAGAATCCAGCCCAAGCAATTACTCCACCAATTGTTCAAGCACCAACACCGATGTTGAACAATGAAATAAGAGAAGTAAATTTGACGCCGTCTATATCACCAGCTCCGACGTCACCTGAAACTGTCGCGCAACCTATTCCTAATGAACCTGCTCTTGGTCGCGGACATCGAAAAAAAATTCCGCCGGTCACGCTTCGTCAGTATGTGACTAATACGGCTATGACTCGTCTTCTATCTACTCCTCCCATTTTTTCTCCGAGTTAATATCAAATTAGTTCATATGTCAACTGCAACCGGTTCTCTGCTACTCATTGTGCTTACCTTGCGGCTGTCACTTCTGCAGTTGAACCGAAAACATACTCGCAAGCTATTACTCGTTCTGAATGGAGGAAAGCTATGGCCAATGAGATACTTTCATTAGAGGCTAATAAAACGTGGTCTCTTGTGGATTTACCTCCTGGGAAGAAAGCAATTGGCACGAAATGGGTCTCAAAATGAAGTTCAAATCTGATGGTAGTATTGAAAGGCATAAAGCCCGCCTTGTCGCTTTGGGTAATCGTCAAATTGAAGGTGAAGATTTTCATGAAACGTTTGCACCTGTGGCTAAGATGGGGACTATTCGAATGTTGTTAAAAGTAGCAGCATCACGACAATGGCATGTACATCAAATGGATGTGCACAATGCTTTCTTGCACGGTGAACTAAAGGAAGAGGTTTACATGAAACTCCCATTGGGTTTTTATTCGGAGGATCCCAATAAGGTATGTCATCTTCATAAATCGATATATGGGTTAAAGCAAGCGCCACGTTGCTGGTTTTTGAAAAGCTTTCAAAAGCTTTGAAAACATATGGATTCAAACAATCGATCTCTGATTATTCATTGTTTGATTACGCGAAAGATGGCGTTGTTCTCCATGTTCTGGTTTATGTAGATGATTTGATCATTGTTGGAAATAAGGAAGTTGTTGTTGAGCAATTCAAGCAGTATTTATCGACATGTTTTTACATGAAAGATCTCGGTGTATTGAAATACTTCTTGGGATTGAAGTGGCTGGAAACAAGAGTGGAATTTACTTGTGTCAGCGAAAGTATGCTTTGGATATCATTACTGAAGTTGGTCTTCTAGGAGCAAAACCAGTGGAGTTTCCACTAAATCAGAATCATCGGCTTGCCTCGTCAACAACATCATTTCTTTCTGATCCTGAAATGTATCGTCGTTTAATTGGTCGTCTCGTCTATTTGGCAGTCACGAGACCAGATCTTTCTTATGCTGTGCACACACTAGCTCAATTCATGCAGGCTCCACGACAAGAACATTGGGTTGCAGCTATTCGGGTGGTGCGATATCTAAAATCGAATCCGGGACAAGGAATTTTTCTAAGCTCAGATCCGGATCTTCATGTGTATGGCTGGTGTGATTCGGATTATGCGAGCTGTCCGCTAACACGTCGTTCTCTCACTGGTTATTTCGTTCAACTTGGAAACTCACCCATTTCCTGGAAAACAAAAAAAGCAACAAACAGTGAGTTGTTCTTCGGCCGAAGCAGAGTATCGTGCAATGGCATATCTCACAAAAGAGCTTTTTGGCTGAAAATGGTACTCACGGATCTTGGAGTATCACATGCCGAGTCTATGACAATATACTCAGACAGCAAATCTGCGATTGAGCTTGGTAACAATCCAGTTTTTCATGAGAGAACGAAACACGTTGGGATCGACTGTCACTTCATTCGTGATGCTATTATTGATGGCATTGTTGCTACTGCTCATGTTTCCACCAGATCGCAGCTCGCCGCCATTTTCACGAAAGCGTTAGGACGCAAGGAATTCGAGTTCTTCATTGACAAAGTGGGCATTTTGAATCTTCATGCTCCACCTTGAGGGGAGATATTGAGATTAGAATCATCTCATCATCCCGTAATTTCAGCATTGTCTTCATTGCATATCAATATGTAATTACTAAGTATCATCTTCATATCTTGGCTAATTAGGAAACTAGATTCAATCGCTTTAGTATAAATGTATTGTACAAAACTCTATTGAGAGATATACAGAATTTTCCAAAATTACATCCCCTCTGTTCTTGTATCATAATCTATAATATTAAATAAATATAATATAAATTATATATTAAATAATAAAAAATTCTCTAACCCATAATATATTTTGAATTTTAAAACTCCAAAATCACTATAATTTGCATTAATTCGTATGAAAACGCTATTTCTATTACATCAATCAAAAATATATAAAATGGTTTTTAAAATTTATTAATTATAATAATGCACAGTTACAGCTGATAGTATTAAGTTTAAAATATATTACAAATATCCTTTAAATTTACATATATGACAACATCACGCTAAATTAAACTCTAAAACATTAAATAATAATTTATCATTTTACTATTAATGTATAAATATCTAAAACGATCTAGTAGATCCTTTTTTTTCTTGCCAACGATCTAGTAGATCTCTAAATAAGGTATTCAAATAAGTATTAGAAATGATTTATTTTAAAATGATCAATTTTATATTATTCAACCATAAGTTTCAAAAGATTTTTAAATCTGGTGTTATTAGTTAAAATATTTGTAAATATATATATATATATATATATAATTATTATATTATCCTACATATATTAATAGATGAGACATTCACACAAAAAATCATATATATATTAACAGAGGAGACATTCACAAAAAAAATCATAGGTGTCGTTCAAAGAGCGTTTTAGGAGACATGTCATTTAATTTAACCAATAAGAAAATTTCAATTAAAACTATATGTCATGGTGGAAATCTCTCCATATCATCTATTTTAATTTTTTTTTTTATATATTAACAAACTTTTTAATTATATTTATAACTATATTATCTATTTTGTATATATGTATTTAGATTAGTATACCATACAAATATTTTTATTATGATGTAGTCTATTATACATATTTAATCACACTTACAAATATTTATACAATTAATTATTGAAAAACATAAATTATTTTTCGTTTATTATGTCTCACAAATTCATATAAATCTAAAATTTAGTTTCGGGTTGATTCCTATCAGGTACAGGTTCTTTCGGGTATAGGAGTTTTGTACCCATATAGATATCTGTTAAATTTTGGTTCGGTTTCGTGTCGGTTCCTACCGGGTCCGGGTCGGTTTGGGTCAAAAAAAATTGTACTTGTAAATACCAGAACATTTTCGGATATCATTCGGTTCGGATATTTTCGGGTCCATTATACCCGAAAGTGCTCCTTTTTACCTGAAATGAACAAAAAAACCTGTACCCGCGGTATCAGTCTGATTTTGGACCACTGATTTTATCCGAGACCCATAATTACTCAGAGCTTATTAATAAAATATCATTTATTCGGATATGTTCGGGTCTTCTTTCGGGTCTCGGATAGGAACCGGATCCGAACCTGTACCACGGGTATCAGTCTGATATACCCAATAGAGTAAAACATACCTATCCGAATCCGATTCGAACCGGGTATTTCAGGTCGGTTCCAGGTTCGGGTATTCGGGTCCGATTTTTATGCCGAGGACTACTAAAATTTATATGATTTAGCGTATGCTCTATAATTTACACGAATAATGAAGATCAATTTTACACTTAAAAGATATTGAAATAAATAACATTTACATATGTTTTGATCCATTTTACACATAAAATATTAAAACTACTAGCATTTACAGATGCTTGATCAAAAGCATTCAACTTTATTACATTTATGCACAATACATATCATTTTTGTACATTTATAGATGTTATAATTCATATGCTTTGTCATACACGTCTAAATATTAAAATTTTATGTATTTTAAAATCGATTAGTCAACCTATTTAATCATTTAATCATGCGTTTGACGCAGATCAAAATCTAGTATTTTGTGAATATGGAAGAAGTAGTGAGCCGAGTGAGTGTTGGAAGGTTGTGGTCTTCAAAATTTATTTGTTTTGATTGGGTGAAAGATTAATTATATTTTTGGGTAAAAAATCAACTTGAAATTATAAAATGTATTTTGTACTTTTGGTTAAAATCAATTCAAAAACTCAAATTAAACAGAAAATTTGGTTAACCAAACCGGAATAGCAAAGTCTGCATATATATAATTTAAATATCGAGACGTAGCACGACAAGCCAAACAATCTGCTATATCATTTAGTTTGCGTGGAATGTAGGAAATAAAGAAAAATGAAAATGCGCTTTCAAGCCTGAAAATACTGCAAGTAGCATGGAGAAAGCGGTCCAATCTTCGTATATGATACCATCTTCACTATTTTGAGCAATATGTCTGGAAAGAGATGGCTAACTCATGGTATAACACCATGCAGTCCATCGCCTATATCAAAGCTTCCAACTCTGCATGCAGAGAAGTTAAACTTCGTCGATGTCCCTTAGTATGCATTAAAATAAGCACCCCATTAGCATTAACTAAACACCATCCCAATGCTAAAAAAAATTCTCGCTCTTCCAAGATCCATCTAGTAAATCGGTCCATAGACTAACAGAAAATCAGTTGTACCGTGTTAGCAGTGAATTTTGTTGGTTTTTTCATTAATTGCGCTTTCTTCCATACTAAACTTTCTCTCGTCAACAGCTTAATATCTTAAAATAGTTCAGAAATCTAGACCGGAGGTATAAGATTTACATTAACAGAATCGTACGGATATATTCGAACACTACGTACTAATTTATCCACTTTTATATTTGAGTGATACGGATATATTCGAACACTACATGTTTTAAGATATATGATGGTTTCCAATCCAAGCCATTGTAAACCTTATCATTTTGAATTTTTCATTATTGGAAAACAACTTTGAAACGAATTTTTTTTTTGTAAACAGCCGAAAAAGTATTATATGATCCATACATGTCAATTAATCTTCAAACAACATATTATCGTCCCAAATAACTTTACTTATGAAAATCCTACCCCAAAAAAAAAAAAAACTTATTAATCTTCAAACAACATATTATCGTCCCCAAACAACTAGTTTATATAAAAAATTTCATTGAATTATTGTCATCAAGTGACACATGAATGACGTCACTTATGTTGGACAATGGATTTACGGTTTTAAAAATATTTTATTTTTATTAAGATGTTCTTTTGCGCGCATTTGGATCTGTGCAATACAAGCACATTCGATTGAAATTGGGTCCCTTAAAGCTAAAAGAGAATAATAATCGATGAGGCATCTCTCTTTCAGACTGCTTTCGATCCAATTTCAACATTATTCAAGAATCTCCTTTTGTTTTCTTCTTTAATAATTTTCATCCATCTATCATTTATCTCGTATGACTTCATTACAATGGATGAAAAGAGACGTTAGATTAATCCAAGGGGTGCTTATAATAAATTAATTTGTTTTTTGTCTAAATCTAAGTAAAGAAGAAGGCGTGAAGTCTACTATAGAAGTTAACATAAGTAGATTGTTAAATTTTTCGACTTTGTCTCTCTTTCGTTTTCTCCTCCCGATTAAGATCATTAATTCTCTATATGTTAAAGTTTTCACGGCCGATATTTCTTAAATGCTTAATCATATTCATCACACCATCATCTCAATCTTATTGTAAGATTGTCGCATCTAAGTCATATGTTTCGTTTTCCCCCATCTCTAACTCTCTATACATATGAAACTACAGTATTAGGTTTAGTATGAGGCTATATATATATATATATATGTTCAATCCAAAAACTATATTTCCATGGTATGATCGATCTTGTCACTATCAATCTTGAACGGCATGTAGCTCTTGATTCTTATTTATATATCACGTAACGCGTCATCATGTGGTATGATGTATAAAAGCTTGATTCGATTTACTTCGTTTTCTTAGATAATGGTTTTCAACAAGTTATTAGAGAATATGTTTCTTTTTTCATCAGAAGAAAGTATATTAAATAGGTGGTTAAAGAGAAAGTTTTATGATCATTATCACCACCGCTTGGCTTTGCTGATTTTCTTTGCTTGTTTTTCAAACATTCGGGCCACACATATGATATATGGTTATATAGGACTATATCTCTCTCATTCATATGCATTTATGCATGCATGTGTGTGTGAAGTTGGATTGAATGATTATTATTAATATTCCTTTCTTTAAGAAATGAACAAATGAAAGGTGTCCACTAAAACAGAAACTCGTAGTAGGAGAAGATGCTTCTCCACGACATCAAGCTACCCCATTGGGTCCCCCAATTTCTCTCTTAGTTTGCTCCTTCTTTGTATCTAAAATATTTCAGAAATTACGATTTGTATGTCTTATCGGGCCAAATCTCATAACAAATCTAAATCACAGTTGGGACTATATCCATTCCTTACATATGGCCGATCTGGAATCAAGTATAAGCCTTATATGCTTTCCAAATCAAATGTTTGTGGCCGTGGTTTTGTCTGGTTGCATAAACAACTTCAGTTGGCCAATGCCACAGAATGAATCCATTCAGCCCGAAATTCCACTCGGTGCTCCTTTTGCCATTGTAGACATTTTAAGTGGCAAAAATATCCGGAGTTCTACACGTTTCGGAGATTAGTCTGGATTTTGGCCTATAACTAACTTTTTTCAACTATTTATAAATAATGAAAACATTTTTTTTTTATATAAAAAACAATGGTTTATTTTTATCTTTCTCATTTTTATATTTATTTTTGGGAGTATGTGAATTTTAACATACTGTTTTAAAAAGAAAAAATATCAAAATTTACATAATTTATTTTTATTAACAATATGCATTATGTGGGTTTAAATCCGAATGGTGGCACACTGATAGCACCAGTACACCGGTACAAATAAGTGACTACATGTCATGGTCCAAAATTTGAATAAATTAGTATATCCTTTTAAAAAATAAAAAATGAAGACGTGAAACAAGTTATAGCATAAATTGATTATATTAGTGTGTATATATTAGAAAGGGAAATTGTAGAAAAAACTCATGAATAATTAAAACATTGTATATTCAGAAAGAAAAGAGAGATTAAGAGAATAATCATTGGATTTTGATTCTAAAGACCAAAGTTCGAAAATTTTTTACCGACGGATCTCTTTATAAGCCATCACAAATCCACAACTTATATACCTTATTTTTCTTATTTTCTTAAGGAATGATATTTTGCAACATTTTAGGTTTTTATAATTCAGTTGAATTATTTCTCCTCTTTAAGCTAGCTAAGAATTTTCAATGGATTATATTTATTTATTGCTTCAACAACAAGACTTGACTTGGAGAAAAGACTTACGCGAAAGAGGAAAAAGTATTTTATTTATATTTCTCTTAAAAAATATTAGCTTTTAATTCTTATAATTATGGTTTAGAAAAATAAAGTAGAACAAACAAAAACACGTTACGAGAGTCTTGAGATTTGTTAGTGTATGGAGTTGGTTTCTTTGTGTCCCGGACTCAAATTTCTATTGGGATGAAATGTTATTTTTTAAATTGAAATATTTAAAATCTGATTTTGATATTGCAAAAATTATGGACCGAAAATCTGGAACTCCCACAGTTTATCCAAAAAAGAAAGAAGTTTCATGGAATCCACTTTTAGTACTTGTAGCTTGATTGGCTAAAACTAATTAGTGTCGTATATGTAAGGCAAAAAAAAATTCTTAAATTTGATCACAGGGATTGTATCTTTCAAAAGAATTTAAGATCTCTTTCATGATTCAATGGTTGAATATAATTTATCGTATAGTTTGATGATGATTTGTTAAAATGAAATAGACTTTCAGTACTTATATAAGTACATTTTTATTATGTTTATATACTTACAAAAACAATCTGCTAAATTTCAAGCTTTTAATGAATAAGATTTTATGTAGGGGTGTCAATACGGACATGAAACCCGTGGGTCGGACTTAACCTGCTCCGTTATGGGCGATTTAGGGCTATCTATTTTTATGCCAAAAAAAAGCGGGCGTTGCGGGTTAGTCCATCACGGATAGAGGATCATTGCGGGGATGACCGCGCGGTCAGCGGGTTTTGACCGTGGCACGTTAAAATAACAAAATTAAATCCTATTAAAATATAATAATTAAAGAAGTCGGCTACTATAAAAATTAATAGAACACTTATATTAACTTTTTTTTTAAATAATTGAGAATATTTCTCGTGATGATGGATTTTATGGCTTTAGAATGTTATTTTTTCAAATTTATTCAAAGACTATTCATTTTTATGGCAATGATACTTTATCAATATAATATGTTTAATATGATTTGTTTTATTTAATAAAACATATATATGATCGAATTAATTGTATTTAAAAATGTGAAAAATTATAATTTTATATGCATAGTAAAAGATCTGCGGACATATCGCAAAATCCGCGGTCATAAATTGGGGCGGGTTAGGGTTATCATATTTAAGACCACGAATTTATGCGGGCTGGCCCGCCTCAACCCGCAAAAAAACTTGACCCGCAGCGGAGCGGGTTAAACGGAGCGGGTTAGCCCGCATTGACACCCTAATTTTATGGCATGCATGAGCAGACAATAGTATTAAATCTCGATCAATAAATACGTGGTTGTTAAGAAGGATCTGATTATCAATATTTTGATTAGGAGAAACAACACACATCAAGCATACACTAAATATTGTGTGTGTGTTAACTCATGGAAATTATATTTTTTGGTTTTTGATATTTTTCTCATATGTGATTCTAATAATATATATATATATATATATATATATATATTTTTTTTTTTTTTTTTTTTTGAGAAAAAAACTTGCAAGAAAATGCAAATCCGAGAACACCTGAGAGATTCCTCTGAAGTGGATCACAAAACTTCAGCATAGTGTTGGGCTGCCATCTTTCTGGCTCGTTATATCTTGTTGTGGACATTTATGGACCATAGTTGCGTATATATATATTTTTCTTTTTTGTCAAGACTATATATATATTTCATTTATTTTAGTTACAGTTTTTCACATAAAAAGATTTTATTATATTAATCTAATAATTATACGAAATCTGACTGGATTCACTATCTTTGTGTGGGTGGTTATAAAGATAGGGGAGAATTTGAAAAATACTTTATTTATGTTTTAAATTTTTTAAATTTTTTTTTTTTGAGAACTAACTTTTTTATGTGTAATAAGATTTTTTGTCCTAATTTGAATTAAAAACTATATTTTTAATAAATTAAAATTAAAATTCGGAAAAATATTTTTTTTATTTAAATGTTAATTATTAATTAAATTTTAAATTTTATTATTAAATAAATCTATTGAAATATTTCAAAATTTATCTTAAAAAAAAACTTACGTACCTTATATATATATATATATATAATATTCACCAATTTGTTAAGAAGATGGCAATTGAACATTCAATAAAGTCTAGATTCTTTATTTTCAAATCAATCATTTTTGTCAATTTTGATTGGTTAATTTAACCAATAAACTTAGCATAATTTCTATTATCCTAACCAAAAAATTTAGGTTGGTCTTGGATCACTGGTTCAATTATATATAAAGATGCAAAACCTTGGATAGCATCAAAATCTTAAATAAATACATATTTTTATGAATAAAATCGAAACTACAATTTAAAATAGTATTATTATCAAAAAAAACTATTTTATTTTTAAAAATATATAAGATATAAATTATTTTTTAGTTTATTGAGGTTATTTTGGTAAATTTATATTTTAAAAAGTGTAGTTTTCAAAAAAAAAAAATTAAATATATTTTTCAAATTTAAAAATATGAAAGAAATATTTTTCCAAATTTCCTCTAAAGAAAAATAAGGCTGAGAGGAAAGGATTGTTCTTTTTAAAGTTATATTGAGGTTAGATTCCCTTATCCCTATATACAACCAAAAGAATCTGCCAATCACTCCCATCTTTTCTTTCCATCTAAAAGATATATACATATACATATGCTATATAGCTTTACAAGAGAACATATAACAATTTTACGTTTATATATGGGTCTTTATATATCTACCGCACCACAATATTTTCGTATAGGATTTTATCCCCAAAAAAAAAAATTCGTATAGGACTGAACACAAATACACAATATCCAATATCCATTTCTTAAATCCGTTATCCAATTCGTACTTGAGAAAGAAAAATGAGTGTTGTGCTTTTTGCATCCGATAAAATTATTATTATTAATCAAGTGGTAATAGGATAGTGTTTCGTGTTTTCGAAGATTCGTCCTACTAATCCAGATCGATGACAAATCTTCTCAAACATAGAATTATCTAACTATTTACTTGACTACATTTAAACGTTTTAATTGACAAAAATATCTGGATTTCTATGGACTTCAAAAATTAGTCTGAATTTCGACTTAAAATGATTCCGATTATAAAAAAAATATGTATCATTATTCTTAAACTATATTAGATCATTTACCTCGTTCAGTTAGCAGATTAATTACCTGCTTCTAATATAAAAGAGGAACGAAAAATTGGATAAAAAAAACTTTCAACAATTGATAAGAAATGTTTCTACCCAAAAAGGTCAAAATACACAACATTAATTTTTTTTACTATCACAAATTACAAGGGGACATGTTTATTGCAGATTAAGGATCGGGTAATAGCAGATAAATGTTAGGTAAGGTTTTTAGGGTGTTAAAAATTGAACAATTTTCAAAAATACCACAAAACTAAGTTTTTATTCCAAATATACCATCACTTAGTATTTTTTTTCCAAAGATACCATTAAAAGTTTTATTTTTTCAAAAATACCATAAAATTAAAACTAAACTTTAAATTTTCAAAATTAAATTTTAAATCCGAAAAACTAAACCGTAACCCCTAAAACTAAATCCTAAACCCAAAATACTAAACCCAAACCCAAAAATTTAAATTATAAACCCTTAAAATTTATTTTTAATGTTTGTGGTATTTTTGGAAAAACAAAATTTTTAGTGGTATTTTTGAAAAAAAAAACTAAGTGATGGTATGTTTGGAACAAAAATATATTTTAGTGGTATTTTAAAGAATTCCTCTTAAAAATTAGTGTATTTTTAACACATTAGCGGGATAACGGATAACATGTAGGATACGAGTAATTCAGATAATTAAAATCACTATTCAAATAGATATTTTTGAAAAAAATTAATAATGGTATCTTTGAAAAAAAAACTTATTTTAGTGGTATTTTAAAGAATTTTTTTAAAGAAAATGCATGAGCACGAATATAATGATGCATGCTAGCTTAGTATATGTGAAAACATACGGCATGCGCATGCGTTACCACATAGGTGAGTCTATTTTTTGCCCCGTCGACATAGGTGAGTCTATATATGTACATATAAATATACTATATCTTGGTCTGAAATATGGTATATGAAGGGACATATATTGTATATATACAAGGATGGTGGGGGCAACACTACCGAAGAGCAAGCCAAGATAGAGATGAGACACAACACAACAAACCTTACACTTTTTCTTTACCCTTCTTTTTAGGAGCAATTCTTGTATTTATACACCCTTACTTAATTACAATTGCATCACTATCTATCATGATATATTAATTATACAAAGAAATGTCCGTGTGGTGGATATATTGCTTATTATTAAAATGATTTTCATAGATAAAAGAAAGTTTATAAGATATTAAATACTATAAACCTCGAATTATCAAGAGACAAACTCTATATGTATATTGTTATAATTTATCATTCCCAGACAATCAACCCATATTAAACGTAAAAAAAAAGGTTATATGTTGTAAGACTACAACTTTTACGAATCGTGCAAAATCCTAAAGCGCATGTCGCAATTTACAAAACTTCACCTAATAATATGTAATAAATAAAGATACCCATTTCTACATAAGAAGAAAAAACAAGAGAGGAAAGTTAAATAGAAGACCATATGAAAAAACAGAATAGAAAACGGTAATAATAATTGCATACAAAGAAAAAAAAGTATGCACATACGATATGTGTCCATTAGGGTGGATCGATGTCTTATACGACCAAAACGAAGTGTACAAAACTTTTTTTTTATGTGATCTTATTGCCTCATGTATCGAAGAAAAAGTAACACGAAATTACAAAAGGCAACAAAATAAAATAAAAAGCGGTGTGAAATCAGGAAATGATCGAAATAAAGAGAAATAAAAAACATATTTTAACCCAAAAAAAAAAAATTATAAAGAAAGAAAGAGGAAAGGGTCAAGAGAGCATATATTCTCTTCTCCAACAGAACCCCACTCATGTTTCCAGATATGGAGTGAGAGAAGAAAGAAAAAAGAAAAAAGAAAAACATCAACCACTCCAAAAAAAAAAAATTATATATAAATCTCCATATCTTTGCCAACAAACCCAACAATCTTTTGGAAAAACAAATAACCCTTTCGATTATTGTTTAAATTTTCTTGAAGTCGTGCTTGATTGTATATTAGAGAGATATAGATCATTTGTATGTGTTTGTTAATGGAGAACAACAATAATAATGGTAATGATCAGAAGACAAAGATGAGTCTTGTGTTGTCAACGGATGCTAAGCCAAGATTGAAATGGACTTGTGAGCTTCATCACAGATTCATCGAAGCCGTTAATCAACTCGGAGGACCTAACAGTACTTTAATCTTCATCTTCTTTTAATGTTTCTGATTTTTATATTATCCATTTCTTGATTGTTTTTGCTTTTGTTTTTGTTTGTTCTATTTTGTGTCTGCAGAGGCAACACCTAAGGGTTTGATGAAGGCTATGGAGATTCCTGGGCTTACGTTGTACCATCTCAAGAGCCATTTACAGGTTTTTAATGTTCACTAGAAATCTTTGATTGGATCAGTGTTTGTGTCTTCAATTTTGTTTCTTAAGAAAATCAAATTTGGATTATTATTATTTTATTTTGTAGAAATATCGGCTAGGGAAGAGCCTGAAGTTCGATGACAACAAGCCAGAAGGTTTGAGATTCTTTGATTAATTACTAAATATTGATTTATGTTTTTAAGACAAGCCAGAAGGTTTGAGATTCTTTGATTAATTATTAAATATTGATGATGTTTTTAAGGCAAAAGAGAGAAACAGATTCTTGAGAACTCTGGTCTGAACAAATTGGTTTGATAAATCTTTAAATGTTTTTTTCTTCTCATTTATGTTTTGTTTCTTGATGTATCAGTTTCCTCTGCTTCAGAAAACCAAGAAGCCGAGAGTAAAAACGATTCTAGAGATCTCCGAGACAGTGTTACCGAAACAAACAGCAATCCAGCTAACGAGTAATGATCAGAGAATCAAAAGAAACATATCTTTTACAGATAGATTTCAATGAAATTGATAACTGTTTGTTTATCTTGAAGCAGAGGATTGCAAATCACGGAGGCTTTACAAATGCAAATGGAAGTTCAGAAGAAACTTCATGAACAAATCGAAGTAATAAAAATCAATAAAATCTCCTAATTAAGCACAAAAATCTCTCTTTTTGGGGTCTTAAAATGTTTTTGGTTTTAGGTTCAGAGGCATTTGCAAGTGAAGATTGAGGCGCAAGGGAAGTATTTACAGTCAGTTTTGATGAAAGCTCAACAAACACTCGCTGGCTACACATCTTCCAATCTTGGCATGGACTTTGCGAGAACCGAGCTCTCGAGATTAGCTTCAATGGTGAATCAAAGTTCTTCGTTCTCAGAGCTAACGCAAGACGAAGAAGCAGAGGATGTGGAAGAAGGTTTCTTGTGGTGGAAGAAACCAGAAAACAGAGGAATTAGGCAGCCGAGATGTTCAGTTGAGAGCTCGTTGACATCTTCAGAGAGCTCAGAAACGAAATTGAATAATAATAATGATGAGAGGAAATCGATGGAGCTTCCATTGATGGAGATCAAATCTGAAGTGATGTTGGGGAAAAAGAGAAGCTTAAACGACGCCGTTTACGTGGAGCAGCAGCCTTTAAAGAAGAGGGATTTTGGAGTTGATGATGATGAGCAGCACTTGAGGCTGAGTTTGAATAGTTACAAGAAAGACACGGGGACGTGTCCGAACATAGGACTAGGGCTTATTTAATTGAAAAAAAAAATATTTTTAATCAAATATATGTTTTAAAAATCCAATATATTCGTAGATTTCCATAGTATATTGTAAAGATTTTGTGAGTAAGTCAGGGTGATCAAGAACGCATGGGAATATTCTATATGAGTCAACATGATATATATACTATATAGAAAATGTGTGATATGTGTGTATAGATTAGGTGGGGGGGAAGCTTGTGGATGTGGTAAAGGCGGATTTGGGGGGAACTTTTGATGATCAATGAAAGAAGCAAAATGATTAAATTAGAATGAGCTTTTATGATTATGTCCCGACCATGATAAGCATGTTGGCTTCTCAGTGGTTGTTTTATGACAAGACAAACCATATATATGTAGTATACTCGAGTCCTGCGAAACAAATTTGAATAATGTGTCTTCCTTAATTATTTACTGATTAGCCATCTTTGAAGATTTCTTTGGGACCAACCTCATGAGAAAGTATATGACATAGAGGAAAGAGAGTCACGTGTTCCTGAAAACGAGGCTTATCAGTTTTTCCCAAAATGAAGAATTGTAAGATTTCTATATAACCCATTAAGCATTAGTGTTAAGGAGGGTTTGTATATTTTTGTTTGGGGTGATTCATGTGAGCAGATAAACAATTCAATACGGCACACTGAACATCGTGACAGACTGAGAGATATATAATTGAAATTATGGACGTTTTTTCACTGTCTCATCCAAGCATGTTTCTATAACCCGTGATATCTATGTTGCCAAAATCTTATTTTGTCTCAATTCAATTATTTTGCTTTCTGATATTGTTCTATGTATAGTGGGAAAACGTTCTTGGTATCTTCCAAGTCACGTAAATTATGGCTCTGATATACATATGCAATGTTTGCAACTAGGTCGGTGTGGTTGAAACCATCTAATAAAATTGGTGAATAAATTTTGTAATTTGGTTGGCTAATTTCAATTAATTTTTGGTGTCAAAAATTTTTTCAATTAATTTTTAAGTGATTAGAAGGATACAAATGAATTTCCAAAATATTTATCGGACTCGAAATAGATATCGATGAGTCAACAACACCAAACACCAATTTTTGTTTGTTTTTTTTTTTTTTTTTTGCGCGAGCGCGCAAAACCAATTTTTGTTTGCTAAATTATTTTCTTTTAAGGAATAGTGAAAAAACGTTGGATTCGTTACATCAAGAAATGTTTTTTTTTTTATGAGACGTTACACAAACTTATAGAATTAAGATTACCAAAAAGGCAAAAACCAAATCTAGTTTGAGAGTAAGCATTCATGTTATATACATCACTTGCACTTGATTGATGTATAACGAGTGTCCGATATGCACATGATATTGATACCACCTAATCGCATCCTATGTAGGATTTGATAGTTGGGTCCAACTTCAGGCACGTTCTGCTCACACGTTATATGTTTGTTTTATATACCCCCAAAATATGTCAAATGGGTAAAATTGTAGAATGATTAGGGTCAACTCATTTCACAAATTTTTTTCATCCTTTTTTACTTTAGCGAACTCGGACAAATTATCATAAGTGTTCATTTACTCAAAAAAGTGCCAAAAATAGGCCGAGGAGAAAAGTCTTCATACTCAGGAGTCAGGCCCATCTCATATATAGGCCTACTTTTCCCGTTGTTGTTAGAATATCAAATCGCGTGCCCATTTAAACACTCAATTTATCCACACCCTAATCAACAATGCACAATTGCTCAGATCCGGCAGCACGAGTTTCGCTTTTCATATATATATTTTTTGTTAATGTAAAAAAAATATCCACCAAATGTTGGCCATATATATATATATATATATATCTAAAACTCTCAAATCTTAGCTTCATTTGCCTATGGTATGGACCGTTCCTTAATCTAGCCCGTATGAGGCTAAACCCGACGCAGCTCGGGGCCAAATCTGTCAAGCCCATCGGCTTTCTTTTTTTTCATTTGGCGGTCAAACGCAAGGCGGTCCAAAGCCTAAACCGTCAAACTCAGGACCCGAATAAATCAAAGATTGGGTCGATGCGGTCCATCGCAACATCACTATTAGAAACTAATCACATCAGCCATTTGTTTTAATGATTGTGCATTAGACCTTTATCCAGCAATCTATAATCCAATTTATAACCCAAGTTTGCTTTGTTTTTTGCTTTGCTTTAAACTTCTTTTAGATCCTTTCTCATGTCATGGTTGGCTGCTTCCCTCCGACCACATCAGAGATCTCATTGGTCACATCAAAGACACTCATTGGAATAAGACTATTATTATTTTAAATTTAAAAAAAACAAAAAAAACGAAACAAAAACAAATCTCCTATAAGGACCAACATTCAAGATTTCATTATCTTATTTTTCAAAAAATGTATGTTTTTGGGGTTTTTTAAGTAAAAGGAAAAGTTGCAACTTTAGGACTAACCTCGAGAATGCAGAAAAAGCAAAGGGGAAACTCAAAATCAGCAAATGGGTATTTTGTTTTTTGGACCAACGACTGGTCTCCTCCTGCTTTGTTTTTGAGCCTGCAAGCAAATATCCAATCCTCAGTTTTTAAAATATGTTACTTTGAGACAGAACCTGATGCTTCAGAATGTTCCAAGTTGCATGTGATTTAAATAAATAAAAAAATTGCTAAAACAAAATTAAAAGAAAAGAAATATAAATGACAAGAGTAAAGAAAAGGGAAGTCAGATAAAGAAAAAGATCGTCTCTTATGAATAAATGAGGTGAGGAAAAGAAAAAATAATAATTAAGGGAGGTTACAGATATCAAAACAGAAGTGGGTCTTTTTGAATCATTGCATTGAGGATTAAGATCTGTGGATGAATCAACAGGGTGGGAAAAAAGCATTAAAGAGGCATAATTAGCATTAACAAACACAGACAAAATAATAATTAGTTTCAGTGATTCTTAAACTTGGCAAGCAAATATCGAATCTCTCAAGACGTATATTGTCTACAGTAGAGACTATAGATTATATTGTCTGGAGTTCTTCAAATCACATGACGTATGTGCTCCATCAAGGGATCAATCCTATTTTAAATGTATCTAAATATATTTTCAGTAAATTCTATACTAAACTACTACATAGTATCGCAGGCAAAACCGACTATGAGGCTTTACGTTATGATGTTTTTCGATGTTGATATGATGTTTGTGAGAAGATAAAGATGAAGTAGCTGCAAGTAAACATGCAGCCGATGTTGTTGCTTAAAAAAAGTGAGCTAGGAATCCTAAAGTGAAGGAGGGAAGATCTTAGAATAACATAAAGAATCATTCTTAAAGAGAAAACAAAAATAATGTATTTGTGTCTTTTCGAAGAGGGCTGCTCTGTTGTACCTTTTTTTTGCCAAAGTTTAATGCTTTATATGAGTAGCTTGCTCCTGTAGGCTGTAGCAATGGGATAGTACCAACGGTTTGCTTGTCCCACGGCTCAGGTCCACTGTGTTCCTGCCATTTAACAAAAATACCAACAAAACCACTTTCCTTAACAACAAAGGAATTATGAAATAACCAGAATCCACAGCATAAAAGGGCGTAAACTTGAATCATTAGTATAGAACCCATTGCCCCGAAAAGTTAAAGGCATTGTATACTTCAAAGTACAATTTGTCGAAATCAAGTATAAAAGCACTCGATGCAGTGAATATGCCATATTAGAAATCAGATAAGAAACCATTAAACCGTAACTTAACTTTTCCTTACTGTTTCTGTTAACACTATTATTCGATATATTCAGAAAGGAACATAGCAAATAATAGAACTACTAGCAGCATATAAATTTGCCTTATAACCAAATCCCTTGATTAGGCTAGGCAGCTTGTAGATGGTTAATACAGAGAATCTCACTAAAACATGTTAACCGGAAAAGAGCAAGTGTTCATGAAAGTGTAAGTGTGTCAGATTAACAGGACGTGGCTAGTTAGGAAACTACTCCAAAGCCCCAAATTGGCCAATTTTGCCAGTCAAGATTGGAATGACATGGATATGGTTAGACAAAAGCAAAGGATAAATGTAGGGAAACCAATGAAGAAAGATACTTAACTTCCCAGCGGTAATCGTGTACCGAACTCTTTTGAACAATCATTGTCAGATTCTTCCATAACAGCCTTAATCTACTTAGATTTCCAAAGCAATATTTTTTAAGTGAATCTAAATTCCCCAGGGACCCACTGTGCTTTTACACTTTAAAGCTCCCTCCAAATCCCAATAACTGATATATAACAGGACTATATCTACAGGAAGGAACACACACGAAATCAGAACACAGAAGGGCTATAATCTCTTAACTCCTAACCCTCTCATTTCTTTGAAGAAAAGAAAGATACTCTGATTCTTCTTGTCTGCCTAAGAACAGAAATGCTGGGTTCCAGTACAAGAATTATGCTTTTTCTTCTTGTCTGCATAGGATTACTAGCAGACAACAGATATAAGGTCTCAGCCTTGAGAGATAGAGAGTTTTTCCTCAGACAAATACAAGGAGATAAAGCGGGAGTTCAGCCAGGTGCAATTGCTAAGCTCAGGAGCATCGGCTCTCGTTTCAGACACAACAGTGAAGATCAAGGAATGCTCAGGGAAAACCAGCGCATTCTTGAGGAGGTTAACAAGAATAAAGTCGAAGCTGAGAAGATGCGAGAAGAAAAGAATAAGACAAATGACTCATTCCAATCAAGCAAGAGACGTGTAAGACGAGGATCAGATCCTATCCACAACAAAGCCCAGCCATTTTCTTGAGCGGCACAAGAAAAAATTCAAATACAGAAAAGGCAATATACTATAGAAATGCAAGAAGAAGAAAGAAAAAAAGGCGCAACGATCAACCTTATCAAGCTGGAGGTAGGTTTAGTTGGTTTTTCCCGGGTTTTTGTTTCCAAGTATAGGTTTGATAAAACACAGAATATTGGCTGTTGAAGCCATCAGTATGCAGAACAGCATTGTCTGTTCAGATACACCAGGAGAATACATATTTGTTTTCAAAATATTTCTTTTGACTAAGTCTTCACTCTTTTGTTTGCATATTAGTTCAAATTTTTCTCGACAGTTCGGTGTAAGTTTTGTTCTCTCTGCATTGCTTTATCTCCACCAAAACATATCTTATGTACATACCCTATCTCTAAAGTTTTGATTGTCTACAACTTCACTGTGAAACCTCTCTTTTCCCACAAATCCCATTTGAACTTAACAGCTAACCAATACTGTCTTGCTAACAATACCGACTTATCATTTGACTGAAAATGAAAAAAAACCCGAAGAAATTGGGTTTCTCTAAGCAAACCTCTGCAGCAAAATACAAGAAATCTAAGGATTCCTCATGAAAGCTCTACTCTGGACTATCTCAAGTCCCATATTATAAGCGGATACAAGATTTGATTGACAAATATTACCAATCTCTTGAAGTTAAATCCGATTCGATATATTAGTATTCATGAAATTGCCACAAATTTTCTAAAAACTTAGAATTTTCGAATCAAAAAGTTGAATTCCTTGTTTCTTCTTAATGTTCACTACTCATAGATCATTTTTGACACAAAGCCGATAAGATCAACCTTATAGAAATTGCAATCAAACGAAGATTTTGATTACAACTAATGTCCCTCCGTGCGATGCGATCAAACTAATAACCAGCGGAAAACGAGGACTTACAGTTCTACTCCGAATATATCTTCCGACAATTTAAACTCCGCCGCCGCAGCAGTGTCCTCATACGGTGAGGAGGAGATTCATTGGCACGCCGCCGCGAGGAACCACCAGCCACGACGGTTCAGTCGCCCAGGGACTAAAATGCTTAACGGTTTCAGAGATTCTCTAATAAATTGTTTGCTTAATTTAGTTGTTCGGCCCAATCCATAAAACAAATATATTGGGCCCATTCCTAAAATGTTTTGAGCTCGACGATATTTTTTTTCTCGATAGTGCTCGACGATTTATCCAACGCGGTATCCGTCAAGGTGATCCACTATCTCCTTATATTTTCCTCTTATGCGCAGAAATCCTATCTCAAAAGATCGATATTGCACAAAGCAATAACAAACTTCAAGGACTAGCAATCAGCAATGGAGAGCCGAGAGTCTCTCACCTCTTCTTTGCCGATGATTCTCTTTTTTTTGCAAAGTCAATGTTAAAGATAGCAACACGCTAATCTCCATTCTGGATCAATACGGTTCCTTATCCGGACAACTCGTTAACCATCAAAAATCATCAATCTCCTTTGGATCCAAAGTCTATCAAAGTAATAGATAACATGTGCACCAAAATACTAAAGATCTCGTCTCTTGGTGGATGCGGGAAATACCTTGGACTTCCGGAACAATTTGGTCGAAAAAAAGGAAATTTCTCAATATATCATCGTCAAAGTGCGAGAACGTACCAATGGTTGGAACAACCGATTCCTCTCACCGGCTGGTAAAGAAATCATTCTCAAATCCGTTGCACTAGCTATGCCAGTGTAATCCATGAATTATTTCAAGCTACCCAAAACAATATGTGACCAAATAAATAGCATTCTCTCGAACTTTTGGTGGGGAACTCAGAATGGGCGACGAAAAATGGCATGGGTGAGTTGGAAACGAATGGCTTTTTCAAAGAAACAAGGTGGTCTTGGATTTCGGGATCTCAATGACTTTAACTCTGCCCTTCTTGGAAAAAAGCATGGCGTATCCAAAACTCCCCCACCTCTCTGCTCTACAATATCCTAAAGAGTCGGTACTTTTCCAATGATGAGTTCGTTAATGCCTTTGCTGGCTCAGAACCTTCCTATGGATGGACTTCAATACTGCGCGGCCTAAACCCGATTAACAAAGGTCTCTATTGGCAAATAGATAAAGATAACATTAAAGCTAATGTCGATAAATGGATCCCGTGCCATCCACCTCGAGCAGCGGCTAATGTTAACGAAAATCAGAATCTCATGGTCAAAGATTTATGGACTAATAAACAATGGGATGAAGATAAGCTCAACGGCTTCACAAACGAAGATGTTAACGAGATTAGGAAAATCTACATCCCACAACATCCAAGGGAAGATAAGTTGATTTGGCACTATACAAAAGATGGAAACTATACGGTTAAATTTGGTTATTGGTTGACATCACAAGATCGTGAAATATTTCTACAACCCCCAAGTGGAAACCTGGAGATTAAGACAAAGATTTGGTCTACCGCTGGCCCCAAAACTGAAATTCTTTCTTTGGCGAGCTCTATCACAAGCACTTGGAACTGCCTCCTTCCTTTCCAATAGAGGTTTCCGATCGATCCTACATGTCAATATTGCCATCGAGCCCAAGAAACCATCAACCATATTCTCTTCACTTGCCAACAAGCAATGAATACATGGAATGAATATCCACTAAATCCTTTCCAATACCAACATCCATCTGATAACCTTGAGGAGAACATCCAACTCTTATTCACGTGCCTCCCATCATCATCCATACCCCAACTTCAAAGCTCCGTTAAGTTTTGGCTTCTATGGAGTTTATGGAAAAGCAGAAACGATTTGATTTTCAATGGACATCGTTGGCATTCGAGGGACATTTTCACCGAGCAGCTATCGAAAACAATGAATGGTCTAACGTTTCAAGTGATCATAATGTACGATCGGACCATCATCACCATCAAAGGCCTCATCACAACTGGACCCCACCTCCGACAGGATGGGTTAAGTGTAACTATGACGCGAGTTTCATACAAGATGGCACACATATAGGAGCAGGATGGCTTATTAGAGACACGTTGAGCGACTTTGTTACTGGAACCTCCTCTTTTCTGCCTCATACAAATAATGCACTGGAAGCCGAAGGATATAACCTACTTCACGCTATGCAAAACTCATGGTATTGTGGCTATCGATGGATTATTTTTGAAGGCGACTCTAAAAAACTCGTGAACCTAGTAAACCTTCGCCAAAAGGACATAGCAATCGACAACTTAATCAATGATATTCATCATTGGATTAAACGTTTTGCAGGTGTTCAAGTCCTCTATACCGGACGAAACAACAACACTTTAGCGGACAAGCTAGCTCATATAGAAAGATCGTAATTCATCTCATGTTGTATTTATAATACTCTTTCTCGATGCTTACAAATGTTGCATCCGTGAATCGCTTGTATCAAAATAAAATTAATTAATAAAGCAGATGTTCAAGAAAAAAAAGTTAGGTAACCGTCAACGATATTAGAAAACATTTAGCTAACACAAGTCCAGGATATCTCTCTCTTAACAAAGTAAAATTTTAATAAAAATTAACCAATTAAAATATAAATCGGCTGTTTTAAAATAAGTCGACGAATTAAAAAATTTAAGTCTACTAAACTCAAATCCAAAAATGTAAATTATAAAACTTTAAAAATTAATTTTAGTATTTGTGGTATTTTTGGAAAGTAAAAACTTTTAGTGGTATTTTTGAAAAAATTATCTATCTTATATGGGGGCTGCATATTCAATTAAAAAAATAAATGTTTAACTATATTAGTGAAAGTATAATGTATGGTGATGTACATCAATTCAATAAGCGAAAAATATATTAAAAGATACATTTATTCCAACTCCAACTGTGACGGAAATTGTCACTGTTTGTCATCTATACGACTAAAAAATGTATATTTGACCATCCCAAACAAATAAGTAATACATGGTGATACTAACTAAATCAAAATATGCTATAATATACATTGTTATTAATTTGGTGACAGTTATTTTTTAGTCGTGATGAAACCCGTTAATCTCTCTCCAGTTTTGGGCCACGTCATTACCTATATAATTGACACGTGTCCAAAGAAAAATTACCTTTTGCACTTCTGAAACGTAATCCCAATTTGTTCAAAAGCTTTATCAGCATTTACCATCCATAGTGCCTTGATTTCAGCTTTCATGTTCTCGCATTGTCTTTAAAACGTCCGTTGGAATTATTGATGGTGGAATATCAATCCTAATTGCTTCCGTAAAAACGCTTCGGCCAAAAATACACTCACCGACGAACCGCTTTCAAAAGGTATCTCGGGAGATTTCGAGCATGGAGAAGATGGTTCTCAACTTCGTCGAAGATAAAAATGGCTAAGCTTGTGAAATCTTCAAGGTATGATTTATCATTTTTTCTTGACGTTACGTTTGTTCGATCAAGGGTAGGCATATAGCTGATATAATCAAATTCAATTTGTAGAGTTTGGCCCATTGTACGAGTGTCTATGAGAGGAATTTGCTGGCCGATTCGACAAAGATTGTAGAAACAAGTAAGAATCATGCACATCTCTCTGGGAACAATCGCCTTCTTGTCGAGATGGTACAATCTATAAATCTGTCTTCTGTTAAAGCTTGATTTTTTTTTTTGTTTTGGTCGCATGTTATGAAATCCAAACGGACATCACGTGAAGAAATTAGAAAAATTTAAGCCATTTTTAAACTCTTGGCAGAGAGTCTTATGCGTTTGTGCAAACATTGTCCTTCCCAGTTCTCTTAGAAAATATTGTTTTGAAGCCTGACAATATAGTGGCAGTTCATGACAATATAATATGCCAATGTGATAATCAGAGGTGATATATTGTTGATACACATTGATTTCAAATCAAAATATGAGATTGTGCCTGCAACAAAGAACTACAAGTTGATTTTACAACTTATGCCTTCTAACTTCTTCAAGTGATCTTCTACCTCTCTCTGGGAATGAGGACTCAGGGTATTCACACTTCAACCAGCAAACTTTAAGTAAGTAATTATTCTTTATTGATATTCTCCCTCGATTTTCTCTAATTTTGTTTCAATTCATGGGATATTGGGATGTTCTATCGGATTCCATAAGAAAACGATGTGATCTATGCCCACTTCCGTTTATCAAACTTTGTTTATTTGTAATCTCAAATCATTTATGCCAAATGTCGTAGAGTTTTTTTAATAGCTATTTCTAGTTTGAATACCCTATGTATTATTAGTTTCATTTTGGCATCTCTAAAGACTATAATTAGTCTCTCCTCTTACTTTTATTTTACTATCCAGATCTAACACGGTCTTATGAGAGCAGAAAGTGGGTGGGATTAATTTAAAGGTGGAACTTAACTCTTCAATATCTTAAAATATTCTCACCGCAAAAAAACCCGGCCTGCTTATCAAATACTCTCATTTATATGTTGGTTTTTGTTCTGCATATGCTAATGATTAGTCATGTTTTTGTTCTGCTTATCAAATACTCTCACTTATATTCGGCTTGTGTGACAATTGTTTTGGTTTACAATAATGCACTTTTGCTTCTTTTATATGTTCTTCATTTTCAGGATGTCTCTGTATGTTAGTTTAATTTTGCTCTCTTTCAAAGTTATTATCTTAATTAGTTATTGTGTTTATCAATTTTGTCTGCCATGCAGAACACACAACCCCGATCAAAGGTCACTCTGTAAATATGGATATTTACAGTTTCTTATGGTTAGTTTGATTTGATCTTTAAGAATATAATGCGTCATTTTATTATATAAAGAATGAGATTCCGACTATTTTTTGGCCAAAAGATATCCATTATTCTGGATTTTGGTTACTTTGTTTTGCGCCTTATTATTTAAATATCAATAATTATGGCTAAAGTTATGCTGTAGAAATTGTATTCCTTTTGGACGTATATAAATTGGATTTGTTGCTTTATATGGGCAACATGTTATCGATTTGTTGCTTCAATACCAAACAATAGTTTGCGAAATCTAGATCTTTAACAATTCTTAATTGCAGCAGTTCAGAAACTAATAATGTATGTTGTTGCTTGGTTTCAATGCTTCTTTCAATGTTTTGATATTATGAAATGGTTTAGAATTATGTTTTTGTATTTTGGAACTCTGATTGCATTTTCTAGCACAATTTTTTCTTTCCATTTCAATTTGAGTCGGTAGCTGGAGATCTAGCTTTGGTGGAGGAGCTAATATGGTTGTTTACGATGTCGATACTGGGCAATGGAGAAAGATAAGTGTTCCTTGGAACTCAAGATAGTACATAAGTGGTCATGGAGGTTATGGAATGAAAGTCGACGGATCTACGCGTTAAATACGGTGGTTGAGTGAGACATTACAAAAGTGAACCAACCCTAGATACTCTGGTGATCGTTATGAAGGAGTTCTTATCAAAACTTTCAAAGGATAAATAGCCAAAGTCCTTCTCAAAAGAAACATAAATAGCCAAAGTCCTTCTCAAAAGAAACATAAATAGCCAAGATACTTACTCGCAAAACATCGAAAGATGTTAGGTAACTGATTCTCTTAAGCCTACTCTACATCAATGATGTTTATATATAGTTATATACTATGTAATGGTAACATCGGTTTTTATTATATGGTCTAATATACCCAAATAGGTCGTCTTTCAGAGTCGATCTTATATTTCAAATTTACTTTAATACTCAAACGCATTCTGCTTTTCACTTGTTCAAAAGATTAGTTAGCCTTAAGAACTCACGAAACATGATTTATAAACACACAATGATGGATTTTAATAGAGTTTAAATCTAAGCAGAATCCGCTGTTATTCAATCAATGATTCTAAATCCTATTTTAAAATCTGGTGTGATTGGATATGGTATTTGTAAATCATGTCTTAAAGATTTTAAAATTTGGTGTTATTCAATAAAAGATTTTAAATCCATCATTAAAATCCAGTGTTATTCAACATTAAAAGATTCTGGAAATCTTTGTTTTTTAATGGATTTGAAATGACTTGTAGATGGAGTTTAATGAACAAATGATTAGAAACAAAATCAATGTATACTGCAGAGATTTTAGAATCCACACACATAGACTCCATCAAAAATTAAATTTTTGAAGATTTTAAAACTGATGGAATTGACTTTAAATCATTGATTCAATAACACCCCCAAAATAAAAGACGACTATTCTAAAGTTTAAACACATATCTATTATCAGTAGTAAAATTCAAAACACTAAACAACAAAAACAAAAACAAGTTCGGTAAAATACTCGCGCGTATTTAGATTAAAAATTAATTTAAATGAATTAGAACTCATTCTAACCCCAATTGAAATTATTATGTTTAGAAAACCAAACTCAAATGCATTAAAACCAAATACCTAAACAGAGGTATAAACAACGAATTTGTCTTCTTTTCATTCCATAGAGAATTTCTGAGTTTCCAGGACATGAATATGTTTAAGACTTCCTAAATCCTTACTTGACGACTTAATCCATTTACCACATTCACAACATCTATATATGCTTCTTGTCTTCTTCTCCTTTCACGAGGTCCATAATCATAGCTCAATCATCTTCTTCTTCGTTTAATTTCTTTCTCAAGACCGATATTTTTAGTTTCATCTTCTTTTCCACTTTCTTTTATTATTATTTTTTTTCATTTTTCAGCTATAAAAATTTAGATCATTTGAATTTTAATTTTGATAGATCTAAATCTTCGTCTCTCAAATGAGAACCGCAGTTGATTTTGTATCCTCACAATTGTTCCATTGCTTTCGTAATCATACATTAAAACAAAATTAGGGTTGGAGTTTAGGCCGTTAGTTTTAGTGGATTTGGGTCAATAAATTTCCATTAGATTTAGGTAAGGTTTTCAGTTGGGGTTTGGGTCGTGTTCTATTTCATTTAATTGATTTTTCATCGAAATTTATATGTTATGTTATGGTTATATGAAAACCGTGACGGAGTTAGAGGAAACATAGTTTACGATATATTTTTCTTTCATTCGTACATAGTAACATGTATTAGTCATTTTTTGGATGGTCAATATACATTTTTTAATTAATATATGTAGTCATGTGACGATTTTTAATTCATGTAATTAGAGAACACTGTTCCTTTTTCTTATAAAAGAAAATTTAAACAAGGATTTCGGTCGCGATTACACAGAAACTATAACGGAGTTGGGATAAATGTAACTTATATTTTATTTTAAAAAATAATAATAATAAATGTAACTTATTATAGTAATATATTTTTTGTTTGCTGGTGCATTTCACACCATTATACTATAAATGTAGTTAAACATTTATTATTTTACATGCTAGTTCGTATACCTCACAAATATTTTCCCACGATAATATTCTTTGCGTTCAGAAATAATAAATATATTTATTACGGTAGGTTTTACGTTTTGTCGTTTATTACAAACCTGTTCACCAATCACGCTTAATTAGAATAAAAATCGCAACTATCAACGATATTTGACCACACAATAATAATAACAATCGGGTGTATAATTCTGCTAATAATTTCGTTGACAGGACATTGATTTAACCATTTATTTACTTTAGCTTTTACAATTAGAATCTTGTTGAAGTTGAAAATGATTAAAAATCGTGGGTCAAAACAGCATCATAAATTCGGATTAGAACAATGTCCTAACGATCTTATCAATGACCAAAATGGCACGCGCATCACGCAATTCGGCCACTAGGGTTGGAAGAAAAAGTAAAGTGTAGCCGAAATTTTAGATGTCATATAATTATGGATAAGTTAGGATAATAGGTACTTTTAAAAAAGTTATTAGAGATATAGTTTTTTTTTACCGTAAATTAGAGAAATGAGTATTTTTTTACTGTTTGTATAATAGAAGGAATTGGTGAAAAAGACAGAAAATAGTTTATGGCGAGGACAAAATGCGTTGGTGTAGGGGACCGTATACACTGTTCCTCTACATTATCCACCAATACACTACCATATACATCGTCCGACCACCGTCACCGTATACACTGTTCGACCACTGGTACACCACCGTATACACTGTCCGGCCACCGTTACCATATACACTGTTCGACCACCGGTACACCACCGTATACACCGTACGAGCGTCGTCACTGTGTACACTGTCCGACCACCGGTACACCTGATGAGCACTAATTTACCTTTGCTAGAGAGCAAAGATCCAACTAGGCGCTTAAGCTTTAAATTTTATAAAGCCTTAAACAAAACCACAAGTGCATGGTACACCGAAGTAATATTTAAGGGTCGATCCTAAGGGACTAGAGTTTGCACACTAGAGATGCGAGAAACAAACTAATCTATAGCAAATATTTTGTGTTTTTGTTTGGGTTTAAAATATAAAAAATGCAAGAAAGGGAAATACAAGAAGATAAACAAGATAAAAATATTGGACCATGAGTTTAACTATCATAAGAATGGATTAACAACCAAACAATGATTCAAAAGATTGCATTAAACATCATCCTAGAACATGGAATTCACAAATATGACTAATCCACTTCCGTGGCACTAATCACTTCACTAATCACCTAATTGTCATAAACTTCCGTTTGGGATTAGATAATCAATAAGCATAAGAAACAATTCCAATTAGTTCACTAAATACCCTAATCATCAATTCACATCGGCTAGGTATGTAAAGCTCACAAAAGGTTTGGTTCAAGCATTTTCACAAACACCTTCCGGGCTTGAAATGCCTAAAGTCTCCCAAGTGTTATATTTGGTTATTTACTAAAATCTCCCTTTGGGGGATAGTGGCCTTGAGTTTCTCGACCCTTTGACTTAGGATTAGTCAGTTCTATTTCTTGATGGGGGAAGGGATATAACTCAGCGGTAGCAATTCCTACAGTGATGAATATAAGCACAATTGAAATTAAATTACGCTGAAGGTTTAAAATCCATTTCAATTTCAAATTTACTTTTTAGTCAAAACTAGCATTAAGCTCAACCTAAGTGAAGGATCTAACAATAATCAACCTAAATCATCATCATCTAACCATCAAAGCATCCTAATCTAGCATTACCCATGATCCAACTAAAGACTAAATGCTAAACATGATAAAATATGGAGCAAAATGTATAAACATAAAGATAAAGGATATAGGTGAAGAATTCTTCACTAATTGGCATGAGAAGATGAAGATCTTGATCCAAAATATAAGAGCATGTTTGGATCCCAAAACCCAATTAGAGAGAAGAAAACTTAGGTTATTACAAGCTAAAAATTGTATTTATAGATGTCTAAAACGAAACCGGGTCGACCCGAAACACTTGGATCGGATCTTGGATCTTGAGAAAAAAAAAGAGAAAATATCGAACCCCTCCCCTTCGAAATGGGGGGTCGATATTCTCTCTATTTTTTTTCCTTCATGCTTCATATCGAACCCCTTCCCTTCGAAATGGGGTTCGATATATTCTCTGTTTTTTTTTCTTCATGCATCTTCATGGTAAATCTTCATTTTCTTGCTTGTTCCATCCATTCTTCCAACTCCCTTGCATCTCCTAACTCCCCATTGCATCTCCTAACTCCCCATTTCATCCACATAGCTCCAATGACTCCAAAACACCTAAAAAGAGAGAAAACAATGCAATATGTCTAAAATCCTAATGCTAAACTCTAAAATGCCAAACTAGCCTAATATGTGCTTAAAGATGCATTTATGATGCAAAATATGGAATGAATGAGATGAAATCTAAGCCTAAAAAGGTGTAAAATATGGTGTCAGCAACACCACCGTGTACACCATTCGGCCACTATCCGGCCACCGTCACCGTGTACAATATCCGACCACCGGTACACCACCGTCCGACCACTGTCACCGTGTACACTGTTCGACCATCGGTACACCACCGTGTACACTGTTCGGCCGCCGTCATCGTGTACACCGTCTGGCCGCCGTCACCGTGTACATTGTCCGATCATCGGTACACAATCCTGTACACCATCCGGTCACTGTCAGCGTGTACACTGTCCGACCACCGGTCATCCACCATCATCTTTGTCCACCGTCTACCATCCTACACCGACCATCGTCATCTAATCCTCCATCAGGCGGTGTACAATGTGGTTTCGAAAGGAAACAGAAATGGTAAATGGTATACATGGTGGTGTACAGAAATATATACATCGTCCACGGTTTTCATCTATCTTCAAGGATGTATATGGTGGTGTACAGAAGAAATGTGTACACTATTGTGTAGAGAAATGTGTACACCTCCTATTTTCCTAATATGTTACGGTAGTGTACAAAAATGTATTGCAGCAGGTAAACGGTGTACATGGTGATCTTCTTTTTCGATTTCTTCTTCTTAACTTATAAGCCATCAAACCAAAAACACCGCAACAATGGCTTCTTCTCCTCTCTTCTTCTTCCTTTTCTTCCTCTCCAACGTATGTGCCGTTAAACTACCTTTTTCTCCGTTCTTCCACCACACAGATCAATTACCCAACGACCTTTATCTCTCTCTTAAAAAAGCTCACTCATCTCGATTCATCTCGATTTCTCCTATAATCTCCTCAACGCTAACGGCTCAAATCAGAGCTCTAAAGAAGCTCACTCATCTCGGTTTCTCCTCTAATATCCTCAACGGGTCACTCCCCGAGTCACTCACCGAACTCGAAAGCCTCGTCAGTACACTCAATCTCTCTAAGAACCAATTTTCCGGCGAAATTCCACGGTCGTATGGGTGATTTCCAGTTTTCATAAGGTTAGATCTCGGCCACAATAATCTCACCGGAAAAATACCTCAGATTGGCTCTCTATTAAACCAAAGACCAACCGCATTTGCCGGAAACTCTAATCTCTGTGGTTTTCCGTTACAAAATCCGTGTAAAAAAGAAACTACAAACCCTAAGCTCGTCACTCCAAAACTAGAAGGCTCGTAAATCCTACAGAGAAAAACAAACCCTAATTTCATCGACAATGGCGAAAGAAAGGACTAACAAATCACCGGATCCGTAACTGTTTTCCTAATTTTAGGAGTCTCTATAGTAATCGGAGCTGTTTCTATCTCCATATGGCTGATTCGGAGAAAACAAAGCTCCATCAGATGCAAATCGGAGAAATCCACAACGGAGAAGAACGTGAGGGCGACAATGGAGTTTGATGCGGAGAAGGAAATTTTTGATGAATAAAATTTAAAGAGAATGAAAATGAAGAAAAAAAGAAAAAGTGGAAAGAGAAAAGGTAAGATAAATGATGGTTATTGTTTTCAGAATTATCAATGGCAAAATATGTAAATTCTAGTTTATTGTGAGGGCTAGATAGTCATGTTCTGGTGATATGTTTCGTCCTTCTCTGTGAGTTTTCTTGATTGATCGTTAGTTATTATATGGTGGTATTGGAATATTTTGTTGCTGCTTCTCTTCCTGTTTTGTGTCGGTTCTGGTCAATGTCGTTGGTGTTGGTGAAGAGGCATGCACCTGATGAATCAAGCATTATGACTTGTTTGAGGGTGCGGCATAACTGCTTTCGCTATCGGCTTCACGACTCTATTTCCATTTTGCTAGTGCTATAGATTGGAGGAGTTGCGGTGCGTATGGAGAATGCAGGTCGTTGTCTTTGCCATCCAAAGCAGTTCTTATTCTGCTCGCATTATCTGTCTCTTGGAGTTAGTTTGGTTAGTCTAGGTTGGTTCGAGGCGATGTCCAGCGGTGGTATGTGTTCCTTCGAGCTTTAAATCTGGCTCATTTTCACCTTTTAATAGGGCAAAGTGTCATTTTCATTTTGTGTGCTCCTATCTCAGTCTAATTCGTCTTTAGTTTCTTTAGTTAGTTATGATCACTTGGCTTTGTAAGGTTTGGATGGTGTTTTCGGTGTAGTAGCTAGTGTATTCAGCTTTTCTTTTGTTGATGTTTGGTTCCTTTGTTTGGACTTTTGGCTCAGGAGATATTTCTATAGTCCGTCAGCTTTTGGTTGTGGGAACATTTCTATAGTCCATCGGCTCATGTAGTTCTCTTATGATTTTTATCCGTTCAATATAATATAACATCAGATGATCAAAAAAATAAGTGCCCATGATATAAGAGTTCATATCATTCAGATTATAATCTACTTCATTGTCGAAGTTAAGGTTAAAACGTCTAGAACATATTTTATGGAATTTTTATAAATACCCTAAAATTTATTGCAAATTTCAAAACTACACTTAATCTTATAAAGATTTAAAAACTACACTTAATTTTATATAATTTTGAAAACTAACATTTTATTATGTAAAAGTACGAAAAAATCCCTCTACGTACATATTTAACTAATTATTATCAATATAAATTTATAGGAATTCTTTAAAATATCACTAAAATATGTTTTTGTTCCAAACATACTATCATTGAGTTTTTTTTCCAAAAATACTACTAAAAGTGTTATTTTCAAAAAATAGTACAAACACTAAAAATAATATTTAAGGGTTTATAATTTAAATTTTTTGGTTTGAGTTTAGTATTTTGGGTTTATAATTTAGTGTTTAGGATTTAGAGTATAAGTTTTAGATTTTAGGATTTAGTTTTGAGGATTTAAAGTTTAGTTTTAATTTTGTGGTATTTAAAAAAAAAATTGTGGTATTTTTGGAAAAAAAAACTAATGTTGGTATTTTTGGAACAAAAATTTATTTTGTGATATTTTTGAGAATTGCCCATAAATTTAATTTAAAATTATTAAATTTAAATTCGTAATTATATTTAAATTAATTAATTTTTGGTTATAGATTTAAAATTCGTTGTTAATTTTAATTAATAATTTAAAAATATATTATAATTAATCATTATCTTACATCTAAAATTTTGACTGAATACAAAAATGTAGTTAGATCGACTTATTTTAAAACATTCGACTTATATTTTGGTTGGTTGGTTTTTATTTTGTCTGCTTATTTAAACCATTGACTTTTTTTTTTTTTTCGTCGATTTGATTTTTTTTCTTTCGCCAACTTATTTTAAACAATCCATTTTGATTTGTTGATTTTTTTACTTTGTTAAACCATTAACTTTTTTTTTTATATTTAGTTTTTAGAGTTTAGGGTTTAGTTTTGAGGGTTTAAAGTTTAGTTTTAGTTTTGTGTTATTTTTGGAAAATAAAAATTTTTAATAATATTTTTTCTAGTGATGCTATTTTTGAAAATCACCCTATAAAATATTTTAATCCGTGTAACTATCAAACATTTGTTCTTATACATCTTCTACCAAAATAAGTGTCATAGATATTACATCATTTACACACTTGTAAATTTAACTTAAACCACAGTACTGAAACAAAATAATAACCATCAGTATAATTCAACTAAACACTACACTACTTAAGCGATATACGATTTATAGAAATTATATCTATTGTGAATATAAAACCTACAAGAAACTGAATAAATTTTTCGATGTGGAATATGGTGATTAAAATTAGAAATAACTGGTGTTTAGAAGAGAAGGACAACGAACATAATTGCCACCCAAAGCTAATCAATAACGTAAGCAAAATGCAAAGGAAGACTAAATTGCGGCGCCACAGTAATGACAAGAAAGTGAGAAGAAGAGGTCGGTGTAGTGATAAGAGTCTTTAAAGATAGTGGTTAAGGAAATTAGACATTTTTAATTTTATGATTAATTACAAAATGAAGTTTGGCAATTGTCACAGCAAACACTTATTTGCTCCACCATTGTTTTAGTACGAAGTATTCATGCGAAACAAGTATCATAGGGGTGTTTTCGGTATACAAAAAAACATTTAGTGCATTTGCACAAGTCAAATATTATTTAGAACACGTAATACCTATATTAGAAAGAGAAAAAAATCATCTTTATTATTTAGCTAGATTATCGTTATAGGAAATTTACCGTCTTAGACCTCTAACCCAACAATTGCGATTGTATAAATAAAGAAAATGGTCCCTATTTATGGCCGTTGACAAAAAGAAAAATCAAATTGGAAAAGGTTAAAACGGAGCCGGACAGAAATGCTGGGGCGAGAATGCAAAGTTTACAAAATATGGGGCTCTGATGTGAACTTTTAAAAATGATAAAACTGTAATTGCAGGGCAGCTGTAATTGTCCTTTAGTACGATGCATGTAATGGGCATTTGCCACGTATACACTTTGGACTCAATCCTTCCCTCTCTTTCGAATATATTCCTTCCTATTTAATTTAGTTTTTTTTCTCAATATAATATTGGTTAGTTTCACCAACAAGTTACCCACTGGTGAAAAGTGAAAACCCATATCTTACAAATGTCCCGTAAAATCATTGAAGAAAAGCTTGCGATACGACCCAAATAATTATATATTTTTATATAGTCTATAACGTATGAATAGCTATCAAGAAACTAGTGACTAATATTCAAAAAATTCCTTGTTTCACCAAAATAAGAAAAAAGTAAAAAAATATATAAAAATTGAGTTGTATGTTTTCATTTTGATATACAGTGAGTGTGAGTGTATTCTTCTTTTGCTGTTTTCGTTTTGGACGTTTGTGAGTAAGCACTTATTACAATTCAACTCCTAATTATATTTCATCACTCTGCCATGTTCTTTACCGATATAATTACATCATCGTCACATGCACTTATTAATTATCTTTTATTAATAAAATAAAAACAAAAATAAACAAAACCCACAAAACCTAATCTTCTTCGTTAATCAGAAAGTGTAAACACACTATAAAGGTAGAACAAAACTAAAGCCATGGATTTGTCTTCCAAACCCAAACAAACAGTAATAAACTCTCTCGTCGCCGGGAAACTAACCGTTGCCGGAGAAATGGGTGTCTGTTACAAAGAGTGTTTGAAAAACCACGCGGCTAACCTCGGCGGCCACGCGCTCGACGGCTGCGGCGAGTTTATGCCGAGCCCCACCGCAACTCCCACCGATCCTTCCTCTCTCCGATGCGCCGCTTGTGGCTGCCACCGTAATTTCCACCGTCGTGACCCTTCCGAAAATCTCAACTTTCTCCCAGCGCCGCACACTTCCTCTCCCTCCGGCACGGAATCGCCGCCGTCTCAGTCGCTTCACCACGTGGCTTCCCCTGTTCCTTGCTCTTACTACACCTCAGCTCCGCATCACGTGCTTCTCTCTCTCAGCTCCGGTTTCCCTGGACCGTCAGATCAAGATCCGACGGCTGTAAGATCGGAGAACAGCTCGAGAGGAGCAATGAGGAAACGGACGAGGACTAAATTCACGCCGGAGCAGAAGATAAAGATGAGAGCTTTCGCCGAGAAAGCAGGGTGGAAGATCAACGGCTGCGATGAAAAGTCGGTGAGAGATTTCTGTAACGAAATTGGGATTGAGAGAGGAGTTCTTAAAGTATGGATGCATAATAATAAGTATTCACTTCTTAATGGGAAGAACAGAGAGATCTCTTCGATGGAACATCGTCGTCTTTGTCTGAACACTCACAGCTGCAACAATGGCGGCGACGAAGGTGACAACGTTGATGGGTCATTGTCTTCTTGAGAAAAAATTGAAGCTTTTGTTGAAGCAAATTAGGATACTTAATTTGGGAAGAGGATTAGTTTGAGAAAATATATGTGCTTTAAAATCTTATAATAGTAAGTTCTAACATGTAATCCATCATGATATATATGCAGTTTTAAATGTTGTTATTGATGATCTTTCCGTTTTTTACTTTTTGTTTGTTTGTTTGACAGAGATGTTCAGAGATCGTAATGGGTTTAGTAATAAAAAATAATTTTTAATCGGAGGTTAAACAGAAAAACTCCACCATTCCAATTATAGTAAGTGCATAATCCCTAATTTGTGATCGTGGAAATCAAAAGATTCGTTTACTTGTTTTTTATATTGGAAAAACTTTTGCCACTATTATTCAATGTTATCTTCTGTATTATTGGAAATAATCTCCTGAAATTTTAAGATAAAAAGTAAGTAGAGTTTGCTGAATGAAGATACGACGTGGTTATTAAGAATATTGCAACAAACTATGGCGTGGCCGAATATAATTAGGTCATCTGGGCGGCACATTTGTTTGATTTATACTATAATAAGATTATAAAAGTTATATAAAAATGCGGGCTTATCTCTTTTCTTCTCGCCTTTCCATTTAAGGATAAGCTTCGGGCAACAGCAATCTTGCTTATTTATCCTAATTAAGAATAATACAGATGTTACGATTATTAAATACATGGCTCTTCCTGCACCACTGATATTAAAATTTCATTTTATTCTTATTTTCCTACAAAACAAAAAATCTCATGTAATTACGAATCATAGCGAATGCCTTCTCACGTATAATTTTTTTTTTTTGAAGACAAAAATATCCCAGCCCAGTCTGAAGACAAGCCAGTACGGTATATGCCAGTATGTCAAAAGCTTTTGTAGACGACTAATTTCATGCATTTGAAATGATATTACATTTGTAACAATGTACATATTTGTGTATAAAACAAGACGCAATAAATAAATACATAATATGGAAGGCTATGTGCTTATATATAGTCGGATAAGTGAAAAACTTGCTTGCTACTAGTACTATTACGATTCCAATTTGACCATCCAATGTCTAATACCAAAAGAAAAACTTGGTATGATGAATATGAGTGTAGATAACAAAACTCTTTTGATATTGAATGGATCAAATACACACTACCAATATAACGATGGAAAATAACAACGGATAACGAATGCCTACCTAATGAGCAAACCAGACAATATTAGTTATTAATTACCAATTAAGATAAGTTGTTGTCAAATGGCCGTGAAATTTACAACATAATATCAGAAAATAAAAAAATTCATCGTTATTTTGTCGATGAAGTAGCATATTTTGTTGTGGTCGTTAAATATTTTGTTATAGTACTGAATAATTTTATCCGTTAGACACAAATCCTTCGTTAATTCGTAGCTATGTAGAGACGGAACTTCGTCTCAATCGTTAATTCATCTCGCTTCTAGGTTCTAGCTATAAAATTGTTCTTGCTGAATTAAGCATGCACTATAATTACCTATAACATTCTTTTCAAATTACCTATACTGTTAGATCTTCGTTGAAAGAACTAGATAACTTAATGTGAAAAAGAATGGATTGACTCCTATCATGTATAAAAAACAAAGTGCTTAAACATAGAAGCAAACTTGTAGCACAAAGATAAATACAAAATGTAGAAAAATGTTATATGTCTTGAATCGGTTCTTTGGTTTTGGGTTGTTCGGTTTCGTTTAACTCGTCGCTACACTAGTTTGGCTAGTATTATAATGAGTTCATATCCGTTTTATATCCTGTTAGATATTTCAGATGATTAGACTGATTTATTTATTTTGATTTTCCGTTAATCATTGTTTATAGACATATAAACGATAAGTCAATTTTTTAGTTTGTGTTGCTTCTGGTTTTAGTAGCTCTAATATGTCTTTGTTTTGTAATCTTGTTTCAATCCGACTCCCTTATTAAGGCTTATGTTAGAGAATGTAAGGATATTAAGGTTCAATATTATAATCCCAGATGACCCAAAAACAAAAGTAGAAAAATGAAGAAAGAATTTAAATACAAGAAGATATATAAATGATTAAAAATGGTGTTTTTCTACTCTCTTAAGCTCGGGTCTGCTTCCATTTCCCCTACTGAATTCCCACTTTTCTCCTTTTAGTGGAATCTTCAATAGAGAGTCCGTGAATTCTTGAGATTGTTGCACTAACCTCTAATTTCTTGCTTTGACTTATTCTCTTCGATGACTTGACTTGCTTCCTTATTCTTTGGTCTTTGACTTGGTCCAAGACTCCAAGGCTTATTTTCTCAACTTTGACTCAGTTTACTTCATGCCGGCTTTTAAAGATCGTTATCGTAATTTGATGGATCAGTTTCGCGGTTTGGATTCGGAAAAAATCCGACACCAATACAAATCATGTGGGTTTTTTGTGTGTTTTTCTACATGTATTCATCCTCCTTATAATTTGTAAATGATGATGCGTGGTGGAAAAATATACAGTCTTTGATTTTTTCTCTGCATATTTCCATCGTTATATCTATAGAGAAAGCATAGATTTTTTTTAACTATTATTTATTATAAATCACAAGTCAATTCTCTCAAAATTGCAACTCTTTTCTTCTGCCACATGGTTTTGGTCTCAATTTCTACTTTTTTATCTTTCTAATCTAATTTACCCATTATTCAACAGAAAAAAAGAAAAAAAAAAAAATTCATTCAACTTTTCCATAAGCAACTTCTTCCCACGATCTCCAGATCCTCCATTTTCTCTCCTTTCTCCATTTTAGCTTTTATAAACTCCCTCTCTCTCTCTCACTTGGAATCAAAGAAGCATCTTTGGTTTCCGACAATGGCAGCTACACTGTACAAGTCATGTCTCCTCCAACCCAAGTCGGGCTCTACCATTGGCCTAAACCCTTCTCTCGTCAAGGTTATTTCGAATCCGACCAGTAAGTCTCCATGATCTCGGTTTCAAGATAGAGAGGCGTTATTCGAATCAAGGGTTTCGATTATTGATTGTCTTCTTCTTTTTTTTTGTTTCCCATGTGATAGGAGTTTCGGTTTTGGGGAAGAGTCGTAGAGATGTCGTTGCGAAAACTTCGATTGAAATGGCTGAATAGAACTCGACACCTTATGTTGTTGTCAGTTCTTCTAAGCATAATGATCCCATCATCGTCATCGATAATTACGGCAGTTTCACCTACAATCTCTGCCATGTTTTTTTATTTCGAAAACTATGTTGATTTGAAGAAAATCAGCTGAAATGATGATTAATTTGATAATTTTAAATTTTAGATTTTGGCTCAACCAAGTCTCAGTAGATTTTGGGGTCCTGGCTAATTGCAAGTCCTTAGTTTTATAGGAATATATATTCAAGTATGCATTGTGAAATTGTTAGAATCTCATTATTTCAAATCCAATCTTGGTTTGACATGCTAATAGACAAAACTATGTAATGTAGATTCTTTCTTGTTATGTGATCTGAGTGTTATGTCGCTTTATCGAATCTTATTGTCCAAAGCTTCCAGTTCTCTGGAGAATAGTGTTTTTTTTTTATGTAGAAAGCTCTCTTTTTATTGTTTTTTGTTTGTAAGGAGTAATTCATGATCCAGCGAAAGCTAATACTTCACCTCTTTGCTGCCTATAGTATCGTTTTTTAAGGAGAATCTGTAATTTTTTCCAAAGTTCCAATATCTGACATGGTTATTCATAGTTGCAATATCTTGCCGTCTCATGAACTTTTGACTTCTCTGGATATCTCACATAACGTTTAAGAAACTAGATTCACGAAGTAAGGAAACATTAATGACACGAGGAGAGAAACAACAAGTATAAGTGATGTTCTTCTGTATTGTGCCTGTGTCTACACCCTTATCAAAATCAACAAAACCGATAAAATTCATTACTATTTTCACTTACTAAATGTGTACAGATGAAACTGATTGCATGATTCACTTGTTTCGTGCATCAATCACAATCATTTATGCATTTTAGAGTTATTCATTAGATACAACATAAGTGTGTATGGGCATTATGTAGTTGTCTATTTCTTTATTTTTTATGTAGTTAAAATGAGTGATAGACATAGCGTACAAGTACATCATGTTCAAAGGATAGCTCAGATATAAAAATCAAGTTTTCGATTTTTTACTTTCAAACGAGAAATGAATATAGCCTACATATATTACAAGTTTAAATTGTATTTTATATAGCATATATAATCTCTTACTCCTCGACCCGTGCAAGGCACGGGCTTAACGCTAGTCTTTGATAAATCAGATAATCGATAGATTTCTAGATTTATAACTCTTCTTCTTCTTAAGTTGTGATGAGATTTGGGCTGCAGTGGTTTCAAAATTTCATCTAGGTTGCTGGGCTTCAATATTTTTATTTGGGCTTTTTTATGGTTTTTCAAAAAAAAAAAATTTACTCGGATTAAAATTTTACAAAGAGGTGCAATACCTTACACACCAGTCAAGGTTCACAAGCTGAAAAACTTAAAAATAGAACTAGCTTCAAACATCACGCCTCTTATATCAAATCTTATATTTGGTTTTTGTTATTTCCTTTTTTTGTTCTTAATCTCTTCAATAATCTATCTCCTACTCCTACATAATAACGAGTATTTATTTAAGGGATAACAAGTAACGGATCAGGTCAAGTATTTTAAAAATATTGATATTTATTCTCAATCATACTTTGCAAGTAATAAAATTATATTACATACTACTCGTTTTAACCCAACAGAACTTTGTTTTTTTAAAGCGGGTATAAAGGCGGATAGCTAGTAGAAATTGTTTTTGAGATCCAATACGAGATCCACTAGAAAATTGACTACAATCGTTCCGAATATTAAGATACCTAAGGAGTCCGAATTCATTTCTGTTATTTTTCTTATATAAGTACCTTTTACATATATTATTATGTATGTGACTTTTATATAAAAATTAACTTCAGTTTTTTATATAATATATACGATCTAGTTTAAGAATATTATCCAAATTATAAATTATAAATATTTTTATATATTTTATTTTATTTTGGATATATGCAAATATATAATTTTTGAGAATTATTCGGAATCTACATGTTTGGATCTGGATAGTTGTGGACTTGTGGCACATATCCAACGAATTCGGATCTGTTACATCCCATAGTACAAAACGGGTAACAAATAATTATATATAATTTTAGTTTTGCCAATGTTACTATACTCCATCCGTTTCAAAATATAAGATGTTTTAGCAGTTTTTTTTTGTTTCAAAATATAAAATGTTATCACATTTTTATGCAAAATTTAAATTTATTGGATATTGTGTGACCAATTATATTTTGCAATCTTTTCCATGGTTGGTTGGGTTATTTTTAATTTATACATGGTACATTTTGAAAAAAAAAATTCAATCGTTCTTTTAACTAAAACATTTTATATTTTGAAACAGAAGAAATATTTTTTTTTTTCTTTCATCGCTACCAAATGAACTGTAGAAGCTTGCGACAACGTTATCTCTGTAGAAGAGACGAAAATGAGAGTAACTCTGATGGAGTTAATAATGTTTTTAACTGTGTAAAATACGAATATGATAATAAATCTAAATATATATTGAATATTGTATAATTTTTTAATAGTCTTAAATAGTGTATAATTTTTTTAAAGGTCTAAAATATTAGTTTAAAAAAATTAAATTAACAATTCAACGTGTGGTGGCCTAATGTTAATTATTTCAGGTGATGACAAAACTTACTTTTTATGAATTCAATTTTCACTAGAAACAACTTTTCTATTCGCAGGAAAATGGAATTGATGGCCTGTCATTTGATCTTTACGAAGAGATTTGAACTTTGGATTCCTTATTAGAAAATCTTATAGAAAAGACTTCCTCAATGCACATGTTTACCCTTGAGATTAGTTGATAGGTGTATAGTCGATTAGTAGGAGAAGGCTCTTGCATGTAAACTGTATAATGCATTAGTCCGATCCCAATATTTAAAAAAGAAAAAAATTGAGGATGGTAAGTCAGCATCACTGGTCCGATCCAAATCTACTGAGACACGTGTAGCTCTCCATCTCCATTGCACGTTGAAAATGAAAACAAACAAATGATAATTAAGTTGCTTAACACCAAAAGAAGGACCAATAAACGACGCGAGTCACATGGAAATTAAAATAGAATTCTGAAAAAACATCAAATGAGTCTCTGCCAAATACATTGACAAATTAAATTACATTTTGGACCATGACTTGGCCATGTTTGGACGGTCGAAGGCCAAGCTCGCACGCGATTATGTCAACATACCCGACCCACTGATACACCTACAAGTCATGTCCACCAGAAAGCTACACATAACATAAAAATTGCTGATATTTTTTTGGTGGTCACGCAAACGTATAATCTGCAATTTTACTGCAAGAATTTGGGTTACAAGATGATTTTAATTTAACAAACCCTTAAAAATGATTATAATTAAATGAAAAGTCCAAGAAAAAAAAGGGCATGTGAACCAATGAATGTTTGAAGCAAAGTGACAAATGGAGAATAACCCGAAAAGCAATGCAAATTTTGACTCTTTTGAGTTTTCCCATGTTGAACAGTGTCCGTTCTCCAAGACAAAGTTAAAAAAAAAAGGAAAAACATAAAAATAAATTTTCGAATAATAAATTTGAAACCCATTTATGCTTCATTCTGCCCACGAAAAAAAACTTTTATTCTCCCTTTTGGACATCTTAAGCACAAGGCAATAACATTTATATTTATTATCTTCTGATTATTCCTAACAAACAAACCAAATTCATTTAAAAAAAAAAAAATCATTGAGAAAGCGAGATTTCATGTTTGAGAGAGATATATAAAGAAGAGTCTGTGAAATGAAGTTGCCGTGTAATGGTGAGATAATTTCACAACCACAAATCTCGCACCTGATTACATTTGATTTCTCGTTTTTTCTTTTCTTTCTCCAGTGACTCCACAAATTATTGGATTTTTTTCCATGGAGAAAAAAAATCATTAATCATGTGCACAGTTGAAGAAAAACAAAACATTTGTGTTTACTTTTTAACCCACAAAACGCGTTGAAATTAACGAAATGGTATTCCATAGAAATTTTGTTACGACGAAGACTTACTTGGATTTCTCCAATAAAGGTTCTTGTGGTGGTTTGAAGCAGTTTGTGTACGGAAACACTTTCACAGTCCTCGATGCTTTCTGGGTTTCTCTCTGTAACCTCTTCTTCTTCTTTCTCACCTCTGTTTCTTCCTCCATCTTCAGGTACGTTTTTGCTTCTTCTTCTTCTCCTTGTTCCTTCTCTGTTTTTGATTTTCTTCTTGATTGGTTAATGGGTCTGCTTTCTAAACTCTTTTATAGAGTTAATTCCGACAAAGAGACAAGCTTGGTCGTGGTCGAGAAACAGAACACAATCGATTCCTCTGTTTACGAAGATCAGAAGCAAATTGGATTCCACGAGAATCAAGTTGGTGTTGAGAGTTCGAGTTTCCATGGAAGCTCTCTGGTTTCGATCAGCAAGAGATACGATTTTTTCTCCGACAAAACTATCACTGGTTTTGTAGAAGAACCTGTAGCTGTTTGCTTTATTTTTCATGGTTACTCCTCTGCTGCTGCTGTTCAGGAGAAGAAGATGTTGACTTTGTCGGATGATTCGAACACGAGTTCCATCGTTTTGGAGAAACCGTTTACAGTTGAAAACAAGTTGGTGAAATCACAATCGGAAGTTTTTTTAATAAAGGAACACGTGAAGGAAGAGATGTTGGTTTATGAGTTTATGAGTTGTGGTGTTTTAAAAGAACTATTAGCTCACGAGAATTTTGTTTGTGATGAAGAAAACTTGTTCGATGATGATGGGTTTATAGTACTCAACCCAAGTTTACAGATTTCTAATATTGCTTTTGGAGAAGAAGAAGAAGAGGATTTTATGCAGAGAGAAGAAGAGTTGAATATGGGGTTTGAAGAACAAGAGGTATATGATGATGATGATGATGATGATGATGATGATGATGATGACGACGAGTTTGAGCATAGTGATGTGATCGAGAGATTGAAAACAGAAATAAGGACAGCGAGAACAGGAGGATTGTGCACCATTCTTGAGGAATCAGAGACTCCATTAGAAGAGCTGAAACCACTCAAGATCGAACCAAAACCAGATCAGCACAAAGACAGAATCGCCGAAATTCACAAGGTTTACAAGAACTATGCGGTTAAAATGCGAAAACTCGATGTCATCGATTCTCAGACAATGCATTCCATCAGTAAGTAAAATTAATCTCATCTCTCTTCTCAATGCACAAGTTTGAGTTTTTAATCAATGTGTAACAAAAATTAGGAGACTGCTACATTTTACTATTTTTGCAATGACATATCTCCAGAGACTTTAATTTTTGTCTGATTCCAGAACCATCTTATTATATTGCTGCAGAATGTCTCTTTCCTTCTTAAATGTTGTCTCAACTACTCAAAATACTATATTTGTTGGTGAGGTCTATGGTAACATTTTTGGGTTTGATTTACAGGTTTGCTAAAGCTAAAAGATTCATCTAATCCAAGCAGTAACACCGTTAAAGCGCCGAAATCGCCTCTGCATCAGAATCTATGGCCATTCAAGAAACATAAGCTCGAATGCGACCCGATTGAGCGACTTGTGAAAGAAGCGAGCAGAGACTTTGAGACTGTCTACGTAGGCCAGCTTTGTCTCTCGTGGGAGATGCTTCGTTGGCAATACACCAAAGTCTTGGAGTTTGATTCTCAGTTTACTTCCACTTATCAATACAATTTAGTAGCTGGAGAGTTTCAACTATTCCAAGTTCTGATTCAACGGTTTGTGGAGAACGAACCATTCCAAAACTCTTCTAGAGTTGAGACTTACTTAAAGAACCGTCGCCATTTCCATAATTTCCTTCAGATTCCACTTGTTAGAGGTAACAAAACATGTTTTCATTATTCTTCAGTTATTTTTCTGAACCTTTTTTGCTAATACCAAAACTCTGCAATGTTTTCAGATGACCGTTCCTCGAAGAGTAACAAGAAATGTAGAAACGAAGGAGAATTCGCGGTAAAGATTGAAACTTTAAGAGAGATTATCCTAGAATCGATGCGTGTGTTCTGGGAGTTTCTTTGCGCGGACAAAGAGGAGTTTAGTTCAGTACTGATGAAAGTTTCTCACCAAACACAAGTCTCTCCACAAGATACTCTAGATCTTGAGCTCTTGACAGATGTCAGAACACATCTCCAAAAGGTATTTTAAATCTTCCTTTTGTTTTGTCAGATGACTTCAACGCTTTTTTTTTCACTCAAGAACCTGTTCTTGGCCTATATATATGTGTAGAAGGAGAAGAAGCTAAAGGAAATACTGAGAAGCCAAAGCTGTATAGTCAAGAAGTTAAAGAAGAATGAGTCAAAGAGTAGTGTTGGTTTATTAAAGGATGAGTTACTGATAGCTCAAATTGAACTGAGATTGGTTTCAAGAGTGATGAACATGTCAAAGCTTACGACTGAGAAGTTGGTTTGGTGTCGGGAGAAACTCAACAGGATTAGCTTCAATGGTCGGAGGATTCACATGGAACCATCTTTCTCGTTGTTACCTTGTTAGAGTCTTCTCTGCCTATAGATTAGATAGTAGATGTTTTGAATGTTATAGCTTCAGATCCAGGATAATATTTTTTGTTGTTCCTGTGAAAAAATGTAAGAGCTAATGAATGTTCTGTGGTTAGCCTAATTTTTTACTTGTTCCCGTGTATTAGTATTACTATTATCAGTTAGTTTACTCTTGGTTAAAAAACAATTCAAAAGAAAAAAATAAATTATTATACTGATAATAATATAGAATCCGGTTGCCGTAATATAATCTGGATTCTAAAATTTGATTTCGGATACATGGGAGATTATAGACCGAATGTCCGGAACTCCCACGGTTTATTAAAAAAAAAAAAACATAATCTGGATTCAAATAATGCGGTAAGTGTAAGCTGTAGAGAAAAAGAAAATTGGAATACGGGAAAAAAAAAAAAAAAAATCCAGCCGGGGCCTTGGGCCGAGACATATGTGGGCTTAATAATCTCTTGAAGATAAGTGAGTTGCATTGTTAAGTAAGAGAAGATGGACAAGCCCAACAAGGCTTTATCAAATCTCGTCCGTTGATTAGTATGTGCCAGGATATGATCTGATCCGTCCGATCTAGGGCAATAAGGTATCGGAAGTGGAAAGGCCTTTATATAGATATTCTAGGTTTTATAGCCTCTTCTCTGCTCCGTCAATCTGAGGAGGATAAAACCCTAAGGAAGAAACGAGGGTGTGAGCAAGGAAGCGAAAATGGTGCAGCGTCTTGTTTACAGGTCTCGACACAGTTACGCCACCAAGTCGAACCAGCACAGGATCGTCAAAACTCCAGGTTTGTTTCTCAATCTACTTCAAATCCATCGGATGAAAATCAAAATCTGTCTCCATCGATCTATAAAGATGTGTTTTTGTCTTGATGGTTGCGTTGATTTGCAGGTGGGAAATTGACCTATCAGACCACAAAGAAGCGTGCTAGTGGACCGAAATGCCCCGTTACCGGAAAGCGTATTCAGGGTGTAAGTCTTCTGATTCATATCATTGTTCTATCTCTCAGATTTGATTTGGGATTTTGTTGAGTCTACTTGTAATTAGTAGTACCTCTATTGTTTGATTTCGGATGTGCCCGAAATGATATGATTCTTCGAGTTGCGGAGGATATTGTATAGGTCGATCCAAATGTACTAATTTAGTTTGGTTTCTTGGTGCTTATTGACGGTCTTGTGCTGGTTAGATGAATCAACATCAGTACATAACTTTATCATAAGCTAGATTTAGTGCCGCCTTGTATGTTCAAGTTTTCTCCTTTTTCTATGTAAGGAAGTAACAGTTTTACTTTGGTGGCAGAAATCTTAAATCTTCTTTAAAGTGTTTACATTTCTGTTTCATACTAACCATAAGTAGAAAAGAAACACATTCTCTTCCCATGATTATTTCTTCTGCATCTAACTCGTATCTCTTTGCTTCTTTAGATCCCTCACTTGAGGCCTGCTGAGTACAAGAGATCTCGATTATCCAGAAACAGGAGGACCGTTAACCGTGCTTATGGTGGGGTTTTGTCCGGTTCTGCTGTTAGGGAAAGGTTAGTTTTTTGAGCTCATTTATGATCCTATTGCTGCTCGTTGACTAAAGGCCTAGTTTATGATTCTAATGGTTTCTTGCTCTTGATTCTGGTGTTACAGAATCATCCGTGCTTTTCTTGTTGAGGAGCAAAAGATTGTGAAGAAGGTTTTGAAGCTTCAAAAGGCAAAGGAAAAGGTAGCTCCCAAGAGCTAGATACTATTAGTTTTTATGTTTTATGGCTCTGTCCTAGCTATAGTTCTGGTTGCAGAGGTTGGGAGAAACATTTGTGTACTCGTCCAAAATTCTTAAGCTGCTTTTTGTATTCGTTTTCAATCATGACTCTGTCGACATTTCGCACATCTTCGGTTTTGATTTCTCGTTTAAATGTTGAGTTCACATTTCACGTTTCTTCTCTTACCCCAAAAGCTTCTTTTGTTGGTTACAAGTTACAACGTGATTCATATTACTCGGTTAATATATTGTTCAAGTCTTTTGAACATTGAAGTTGCCAAGTCTCATTTTTATGTCGATGTTTTGGAGTCGAAAACTACAATAATTTTAAATTATTAGTTTGTATAATTGATTGGTGATTTGCCATATTAGCTATAATAAACCAATTCGTTTTGATTTGCCATATAGCTTACGACTTGATTCTATTTTTCTCGGCACATGATCAAATAAAGAAACACTAATTTAAAAGAACAATCGAAAAAATAAAGAAAACAGAGGCCCTGAACAAGGGTCTGTGCTGATACAACTAACAATCGAAAATAATCTATCAACTTATCAAGTAATAGAGAAAGAAACAGGCAAATCGTCATTAACCGAGGACAACGAGGAATAGTAACTCTCCATCAACATGTGATGCTTCTGGTTTTGAAGTTGGTCTCCAACAATAGTCGAAGTTGAAGATAAGTCACCAAACTTAAATGCGTGACAGAGAGCATGATGATGTTGATCTTGATTTGCACCACCAATGTTCCCTTCAAAACCGGTCTCATTATACTCTTGCGGCAGACTAACAAGAGCAGGACACTTCTCTTGTGCCAGCATTGCACTAGCGAGGTCGATGTTTGAGTCTAAATGGCTTGCGTATTCTCCCAGAAACGATGAGTCTGATGACGATGATGACATGTCTAGCAGAAACGACGAGATCATGTCATTGTTGTTGATGAACGTTGGAAACTGAGGTGGTTGTGTGTCTTGTGAGGCAAGCAAGAAGAGGCTTCTCAGGTACTTTTGGTCTAGACACGGACCAGGACTGTCGGATGAAGTGAAATCCAAGTAAGAAAATGGACTAGTAGTAGTTGTACAAGTACTAGTCATGGTAGTTTCTTTATCATCAAAATATGAATGTGGTTGCGCCACATTCATATTTTCATTGAGAATTTCGAAGCAAGAACTATTTTTGAGGATCTTATTTGAGAAAATTTGGTCTGTGTTTGATGGTTCTTCGTAGGGTTTTGTCTCGGTACGTGCCTCTTGTGGTAATGAGGAAACAAAGGAGTGAGATATAGCTCTAAGAGCCGTTGTGTTTGTCTTCTTTAATATTCTGCATATGGCCCATGAATCCTGCAATTTCAAAATATATAATATTCCGAACATTAGACATATTAATTAACTATATAATCAGTTGAAAAGAAAGATAAAAAATTAGACTTTTTTTTTTGGTCAAACAAAATAAGACTTTATATATTATAATTTATAAATAAGTGAATAATAGTATTTGTCAGATTAATGGAATACATTTGGTTCAACAACTCCATAAGAACTTAATTTCTTAGTCATTTAGCCAATACACCACCATGGTTTTTAATACCTAATTCATTGAGTTAATTACCTTTAATATGATTCTTTAAACACATTATAAACAGACTTTTTTGGGGGGTTAAATCATTATAAATAGTCTTGCATTTAACCTTTTTTTTAATCTATATGAGCTTAAGCTATAACCAAAATGCTAATCTAGCTCAACCACTAATCACGTGAACAACATTAATTAATAAAGATATTGCTTACGTTGGGAGAGAGATGAGTATCAAAGAGGGTATGTGACGAAGCAGAAGGCAAACGATACTCATGCATCATCCAATCTGTCTTAATGCCTTTAGCAGCTCTTCCTTTGTAAAACACAAGTGACTTCCTCAGACCAACGCATTTGCTTCCGTCCGATGAGTATATCGGCCTGTCCGTTCCCGTAGCTTTCCAGAATCCGGCACCAGTCACTCGGTTCGGCCTCGTGCTGTTCCTATACTTTCTATCTCTTGGACAATAGAAGTACCATTCTTTCTCACCCGCCATCGCAAACTCTACACATTCATCAAACGGATTTTATTAAATAAATATAAAGTTTCATTACGATTTTGAAAAGGAGAGGGAGATAGTAGAAGTATAAGTACATATAGTATAGTTTGATTATGGTTGGTCCCTGTGGGAGCTTTAAATGAAAAAAATATCCAATTTTTCACAAGTCCAAAGATTAGTTTGTATTTCGATCCGGAACCTCTGGTTATTTAAAAGAAAAGGGAGATAGTATATTGAAGTAAAAGAGATTGTACTTGGAAGATCCCATGGGTCATATTTGTATATATCGAGCTGTGTAATGAGCTTGATGGAGAGTGGGCGATGCTCAACCTTCCGCTTTAGATAGAAACTCACGAGCTCTTCGTCTGTTGGATGAAACCTAAATCCAGGCAACAACACATCTTCCATTTTCTTAGCTTCTTCGTTATTCTCTCCCATATAGTATTTGATAAAAGTTTAGAAAGTGTTTTAAAACGTCTTGTGTAACTAAATAAACCGTATTAATTAAGCATAGCTTGAAGAGATTACAAGAGTAATGAGAATTTTTTTTAACTCTAAATGGAAAAAGGAGAGAGTTGGTAAGAGTGAAGTTTATTTGCTTAATTTGAACACAATATATGCTGCCCTGTGAGGGGTCTAACCCCGAAGGATCAGCCGCCCTTTCTGCTAATTTCCAAAAAACAAAAACTTTTAATGGAGAGGGAGAGAGAGAGTTTGAAAGCAAAATGTAAGTCCATTTTTAACCCCAAAAAAAAAAAAAAAATTGTAAGTCCATGCATTTAAAATATATGCATCAATGTCTTGGGATATTCATCATATATAATTTAAACTTTACCTTTTTGGACTGATTTAAGTCTGTTTATAAATACAATATAGTAAGAGTAATTGCATTTGTTAACAATTTTTTTTTTTGTTAATTGAGGAATTATATTTCCATCGAAATTTAAATAATTTTTTTCCAAGCAAAGTTCCAACCTTGATTTCTGGAATTTTCCTTATTTGAAAGCTAGTCTGGTACATATACTTGGTTTTACATATAAACATATTTTAAAAGCGTTTGCATACAAATATATTGTGAACTAATGTGGATCAGTCATAGACAAATGCTATCTGGGCTGATCAAAGTTTTAGGCCCAATGAAAGACAAAGAAGAGAGGGAGTAACATATTTGGGCCTTCGGGTTTTAATGAAGCCCATCAGAGAGTTTGTTAATGGGTTATAACAAATCTTTAACGGCAAAAGGGAGAAGAAGAAACAGAGAGAGAAGATATATATCAAAGGATAGTAGGCTTAAAGGAGATTATCACAATCCCGAGTCATCTTTCAAGCTTTTAATCTTCATCTTCTCTAAGTTTCTAGTTTTCTCCTCTTTGTAACTCTTACTCTCTTCTTCGAAACCCTTTGACTCGAAACCGCCATTGATATAAGGCGAGTGTAGCTCTCTTTCTTGGTTTTAGTGGAGTTTGAGAGGTGAGGCTCTCACGAGACGTACCAACTGCGGTTGGGAACTCGTTAAGATCTTGTGTTCTTTACTTTATCGCACCAAGTAATCTACAAGATCAAACAAGAGAACAAGCTAGAGGATTAGATTTCCGCATTCATATTCCTCACAAGTGGTATCAGAGCTTCCAGGGGTGAGATCGGGAAGCTAGGGTGAAGAAATCGAGAGAGATCGAAGGAAACTACTTACCGAAAAGGAGGATTCCGGTGATCAGATCTGGTGAGATCACATCTGAAGAAAAAGATCGTAGCAGGCTTGCTACTGTGTGTGTACGGGAAGAAGAAGAACTCAAGATTGTGGAGATATTCAAAGGCTTTTGATTATCGGAGGCCAATCTTGTGAAGATTAAGATCTGTGAGTGATCAAATCTTAAAGAAAGAAGAGAGAAGATAAAAAAATCAAAGAATCAAATTCAGAGTCTGAAGTTAAGGGAATAAGAGTACCTTTTTCTGAATATCTTTGTGAATCTTTACTTGCTTTTCTTTTCTGTTCCACCGGTTTGCTGCTTTGGTGTGTTGTTTTTTGGTGATTCTGCAGGTCACACAGGAACAAGAAAGAAGTTAGCAATCATGGATCCGACACCAGGCAGATTTGAGATGGAGAAGTTTGATGGTACAGGGGATTTTGGTCTGTGGAAGTTCAAGCTTCTGGGACAGCTTGAAATACAGGGTCTGTTGTCAGTCTTGAGTGAAGATTGGACATCTGCTATCACAACAACAACAGTGAAGGAAGGTGAGACTCCAGTGGCTGTCAGAGAAACTAAGATTGATCCTAGGAACGCTGAAAAGGATCTAAGAACCAGGAACTTGATTGCTACCTGTTTAAGTGATCGTATTCTGAGGAAAGTGATGAAGGAGACTACTGCACTTGGTATGTGGAAGGCACTGGAAAAGGAATATCAGACCAAGTCATTGCCAAATCGTATCTATCTAAAGCAAAGATTTGCTAGTTATAAAATGGAAGAAAGCAAATCTATTGAGGAGAATGTAGATACCTTTCTGAAGTTGATTGCAGACTTGGCAAGCTTGAAGGTCGATATATCCGAAGAAGACCAAGCTATCCAACTCCTGTCAAGTCTTCCTCCTCTTTTTGAGCCACTGGTTCATACCCTGAAATATGGCACAGGGAAAGATACTATCACAGTGAGTGAAGTTACAAGTGCAGCATACGACAAGGAAATGGAGCTGAAACAGAAAGGTAAGCTTCACAAGGGTCACTCCAACTCAAATAGTTTGTATGTTGGTTCAAGGGGAAGATCAGAAAAGAGATTTGGTCAAAGTAAAGGGAACAACTACAGGGGACGATCTAATAGCAGGGGTAGATCTAA